>JAJLTM010000063.1:0-40777 GCA_030568175.1 Zygosaccharomyces lentus
CAATTTGCAGGAACACGTACAGACATTATGCTGCTATTGAACAACTATCCGGAAACTAGTAATATGCGGGTTAATCGGTCTGCGAAGCCTTTTTTTTTATGCAATCGACAGAGTCGTCGCGCCCAATGGAGCTCCGCTAAATCGAATTCGTGCTATTGGAAGAAGCGGTTGGACTGACTTCCGAAGAACCCTCCAATGAAAATTTCGTAGCTAGCCTGAATGGAACCTTACACAAATACAATGTGGACAGTCAGAAGATAGATGCCATTTTGGAAGCACGGGCGGCCATTACGGGAATGTTCTCAAAAATTGCAGAAACTGTTGGTACGCATCGAAATATCGAAATAGGTGAACAAAGATAATCCTGGCCTCTTTCAGTATTTTGTATGTGTATTTTTTAAATGGAAGCCGTAAGGTCAGTTGTCAGTTTAAATATATATATATATATATATGTTGGAACAGCCTCACCGTGAGAATTATTTCCTTTTGCAAGCCTCTGGTTTTTATGTCACCACTTTTCTAGCTACCTTCATAGAGATATGACTTAACAGTTTATAATATAATGGGTTATATCTACATATTTACATACGACTCCCAATTTCATTCCCCCATCGCTATTGTCCATTGCTTAGTATCGCATTCTGTGAAATAGCCAACATTGTAATTAAACTGAGGAACAGTTAAGATGATGGCGCGCCTGTAAATACTATACGCATCTATTCCATTTTGGAGCCAATCTCCTAACTAATTACTGAGTGCTGTTCGGCACAGCATTGGTCACGTTTTCCTAAACTCTTCTAATTCTTTCCATTTCCTTCCATAAAGCTCTACGGTGTTCCTGGCCCTTCACGGGTGAGCTGGAAAAAAATTTGCAAGGGTATAAAAGACAACAGTTCTCATCACGCATATTACTTCGACGTCCCTCACAGGCGGGGTAGTTATTCAACCAGTATATTACAATGCTAGCTGCTAGAAACGTTCTGAGGAACGCCGCTAAGCCGGTGCGTTTGGCCACCCGTTTCCAATCCAACAAGGTGGGTGGTTCTGTCATCGGTATCGACTTGGGTACGACCAACTCTGCCGTTGCTATTATGGAGGGTAAGGTACCCAAGATTATCGAGAACGCTGAGGGCTCCAGGACCACTCCGTCTGTTGTGGCTTTCACCAAGGATGGTGAGCGTTTGGTGGGTATCCCTGCTAAGCGTCAGGCCGTGGTAAACCCAGAGAACACTCTGTTCGCTACCAAGCGTTTGATTGGTCGTCGTTTTGAGGACCCAGAGGTTCAGAAAGATATTAATCAGGTGCCTTACAAGATCGTCAAGCACACCAACGGTGACGCCTGGGTGGAGGCCCGTGGCCAGTCGTACTCTCCAGCCCAAATTGGGGGGTTTGTCTTGAACAAGATGAAGGAGACCGCTGAGGCATATTTGGGTAAGCCAGCCAAGAACGCCGTGGTCACCGTTCCAGCCTATTTCAACGACTCTCAGAGGCAGGCTACTAAGGATGCCGGTGCGATTGTCGGTTTGAACGTCTTGCGTGTCGTTAACGAGCCTACCGCTGCTGCTTTGGCCTACGGTTTGGAGAAGTCTGATTCCAAAGTGGTTGCCGTCTTCGATTTGGGTGGTGGTACTTTTGATATCTCCATTCTTGATATCGACAACGGTGTCTTCGAGGTGAAGTCCACCAATGGTGACACCCACTTGGGTGGTGAGGATTTCGACATTTACTTGTTGAAAGAGATTGTTGCTCGTTTCAAGAAGGAGTCTGGTATCGATTTGTCCCAGGACAGAATGGCGATCCAGAGAATCAGAGAGGCCGCCGAGAAGGCTAAGATTGAGTTGTCGTCTACGGTCTCCACCGAGGTCAACCTGCCCTTCATCACTGCTGATGCCTCGGGCCCCAAGCACATCAACATGAAGTTCAGCAGGGCTCAGTTCGAGACTTTGACTGAGCCATTGGTCAAGAGAACCGTGGACCCAGTTAAGAAGGCCCTAAAGGATGCCTCCTTGGCCACTTCTGACATCTCCGACGTCCTCTTGGTCGGTGGTATGTCCAGAATGCCCAAGGTTGTGGAAACTGTGAAGCAGTTGTTCGGTAAGGATCCATCCAAGGCTGTGAACCCAGATGAAGCTGTCGCCATTGGTGCAGCCATTCAAGGTGCTGTGCTTGCAGGTGAAGTGACCGACGTGTTGCTACTGGACGTCACCCCCTTGTCGCTGGGTATCGAGACCCTAGGTGGTGTGTTCACGAGATTGATTCCCAGAAACACCACCATCCCAACAAAGAAGTCCCAGATCTTCTCGACCGCTGCCGCTGGTCAAACCTCTGTGGAAATCAGAGTGTTCCAGGGTGAAAGAGAATTGGTCAGAGACAACAAGTTGATCGGAAACTTCACTCTGAGCGGTATCCCACCAGCTCCAAAGGGCGTGCCACAGATCGAAGTCGCTTTTGACCTGGACGCTGATGGAATCATCAACGTCTCCGCCAGAGACAAGGCCTCCAACAAGGACGCCTCCATCACCGTGGCAGGATCGTCCGGTCTATCCGAGTCGGAGATCGAGCAAATGGTGCAAGACGCCGAGAAGTACAAGTCCCAGGACGAGGCCAAGAGACAGTCCATCGAGGCTGCCAACAAGGCTGATCAGTTGGCCAACGACACCGAATCTTCTTTGAAGGAGTTTGAAGGTAAGATCGACAAGGTCGAGGCTCAGAAGGTGCAGGACCAAATCACCTCTTTGAGAGAGACGGTGGCACGTGTGCAGTCCGGTGAAGATGTTGGCCCCGAGGAGTTGAAGAGCAAGACTGACGAGTTGCAGACATCTTCGATGAAACTGTTCGAACAGATGTATAAGAACAACTCGTCTTCTGAGGGTCAAGGCGAGGAGCCCAAGGAACCCAAGGATCCTAAGCAGTAATGGTTGTAAGATATCTTGTTCATAGTCCTGTATTTAGGTAAGCTTGAGGTGGACTCAAGCGTAGCGTAATGACGATATATATCACAGTTAGAACGTTATTTGCAATGTTCCATGCGGCTCACGCAGTTCTATCCTTTGCATCCTCACGGCCGTTCCACTGTGCGTTCGACGTTTCCCCTTTGAGGAAACGATGGTTTCGTGGGAAGCGTGTGCCAACTTTAACGCACGTACCATCCCTTCGTAAGGTGGGAAAACGCACATACAAGGGCAGACAAAGATGGAGTTGAGAGTTTCGCCATTGACCAAGATCATATCACTATCTGGGTTTCTATCCCTGGGCTTCTTGCTGGTCATCCTCAGCTGCGCCCTTTTCCACAACTACTACCCCTTACTGGACGTCCTCATATTCCTGTTGGCACCGCTCCCCAACTCACTGTTTGGCAAGGGATCTCTCGATGGTGCAGATTTCATGTCTGAGAGTGCCGGCGAGGCACAAGATCTAGGCCATTTCCTAACGGGACTGTTTGTCACCAGCGGCGTGGCATTACCGATGGTCTTCTACCACTGTCGCCTCATCGGGCTCATGAGTTGCATAATGTGTACCTCTGGTGGGCTAGTCATCTATTCCAGCATTGTCGTATTTTCCTGGTTCTTCCGGTCCAGCTGGGAGCAGGAGGATGCACTGTTTAGTTAATACAGAGTTTTGTACGTAAAATCGACTACTTCTTCGCCCTCTGTTGCCTCTTCGTACAAATCCCTGCACTCTACGATTCGCAACTCCGACTGCTGCATGAGCTGGGACCCCATGGTGATGGCGGCAGCAGCGTCCCCTGCAAGGTGCGAGCAATGCCGCGTAGTCACCTTTAGCACGGTTTGCACCACGTTGAGCACGTCGTTGACGCACGACACCAGGTCCAGATCGGCACGGTGACGGTAGATTCTGTCCACGAGCAGCGCGGAAAAGATGTCACCCACGCCTGTGAAGTACGATTCGATGAGGGGCACTTTCAAGATGACCGGCGGCTGCCCGCGCTGCGAAGCCGCACAGTAGATGTGCCGCGGGTCCTGGAACATGCGGGTGTCCAGCGATGTCACCACGATGATCGGTATATGTTCGTGTACGCTGGTCAGTGTTTCCCGCAGTTCTGTCAGAGTGGTCACCGGTGAACCGTGGAGCAATTCGAGCTCGAACTGGTTCGGGGTGATGATGTCGACGCGCCCATGGGTCGGGGCAAACACCAGCTGTCTGTATGCGGGCACCACATCTGCTGAGACGTACAATTCGCCCTCATCGCCCATCACCGGGTCCATGAGCCATAACGAATCTGGGTTCTGGGCCCTATACTGCCCATACCGATCGCCCATGCGCTTGATGGAGTCTGCATGCGGTAGGTATCCGGAGAGCAGTGCGCAGTAGTCGTGTGGGAAATTCGCCACCACCCCGGAGAGCAACTGGTCCAGCTGGGTGGCCGTAGTTGGGTCCCCAGTCACTTCCCCGTAGCCGGTATGGTTTGAGAATTGGACCGTGTTGCAGCAATCGACGTCCCAACCGAGGCACTGGAGGGGGAAAGTGGCAGCCTTGTTGCCTACGTATCCGTGCACGACGTGTGATTGTGTTGCCAGCAGACGCATGGGGGCAAGAAACGATGGAGATGTAGTGGTATGGAAATGTCACTCGCGGATCTCTTTGTCCAGACGGTTATAGGAATCGAGAGCTCGAGCCTGTCATAACGTGACCTGCTGCAAGATGGGCACAGGATCGGCGCTTGTATAAGGGAAGTGATGGCACAACCAGCTATACACGAGGGGGAGAGGCGATCGAACCGTAGTTCGCTACGGCTGGTAGCGCCGTTTTACTTTCTCTATGAGCCTAAGACCACCGTTAGGGTGTAATGAACTACGGTTCAGTTACTTGTGATCGTATCACGTGTGTTTCCTTGGATCGATACATCATGCTTGAGGCCAAGCACCCTTTATATAATGTTATAGTCTCGAATATGACCTCAATATGCATTAAGCATCCGATTGGTACCGGTCACATGTTCGTCATGTCCAATTCATGACATCTTCCCGCTCTTCTTCGTTTGACCTGGGTTGTGGTTACATGCGATTGTTGAAGTTTGTTATTAGTTGTATTCGTCTTGCTTTGGTAACAAGCTCAGTTCTGCTAGTGTGTATTCTACTCTCTCCTCCCCTTGTTTTTTGATGTTTCCATGGTTATTTGGTTTTCCTGGAGAACTTCCTGTGTTAATAGTTCCATATTGTGGCTCCTTCCACCGGACTCCTTCATAATAAATTGCGGTAGGCCGCATTTAATAGCTTCGCATCTTGCCGCTCTGGGTGACAAACGCGGTTTTTGTATTTATCTCGCTTTCTCATGGGGATCTGGCGATAACCGCTGTGCGGACCTAACGTCGAGAAAACCTTGCGTCGCCTATCTTTGTTGTGGTAATGGAAAGGGTCCTTTACTGCTGCCTCGTTCAGTCTTCGATACTCCACAATGTTTTTTTTTATGGTGATATCGAGGGAACAATAAAAACTTTTGCCAATAAAGCTCGGATGATCGTTTGTAAAGACGGCGCCAACCGACCAAGAGGGCGTCTTTTGATCCGTACCTGTTATGGATTGCTGTTTCCGATTGGTACTGGTCACATGACAGACCACGGGCTTTGGACGCAAGATGGAATTTCATCATGCACATCCCAGTAGCCAATGAGTGTTTATTTTCGTTTGTAGTTCGAGCTTCGGAGCGCAAGTGGTTTAGTGGTAAAATTCATCGTTGCCATCGATGAGCCCCCGGTTCGATTCCGGGCTTGCGCAAACGTAATCTTCTTTTTTTTTTCCGTTTCTTTCCCCTTGTCACCGTTTCTTTCTCCCACCCCGACAAGTCAATGCGTTCGCGCGTTTGCAAGAGTACACAGTCCACGCTGCCACGCCGCCATGAGCTCTGACAGTTTTGACGATTTCTCGAACCCGTTCGAGGAGGTGGCACCCGGGGTGCCACCGCAGGACCCGCCGCCGCCATTCTCCGAAACAGACCCCGCCGCCGCCGCCGCCGCAGCCTCGCCGCCGCTCCCCGCCGGCCTGCTCAACTACTACTCTCGCTACTTCCAGCTGTCCACTGCGGATTTCAAGGCCAAGACGCTCGGCTCACTCTCGCTGCGCGCCGGGCCGCCCTCGCCCGATCTCTACGGCCCCATGTGGATCACCGCCACCGTGGTCATGGCCCGGTTCCTCGGCAGCGGCGCGTTTGCGCTGTGCATCGACGGCGTGGTCCACGGCACCGAACCGGCCACTTTCCAGTTCTCCAAGCTCGTCCACAGCACCTGGCTGTTCTACGGCTACACGCTGCTGGCGCCGGCGGTCGCCGCGAGGCTGCTGACCGCGGCCTACGCGGACCTCGTCACGACCTACGGCTACGCCAACACGGTGTGGGTCGGTGCGAGTCTGGTGCTGACCGCCGTGCACGAGTTTTCTAGGTTGGGGTCGCCGCTGGCGGTCACGCTGGTGGAGTGGGCCATCGTAGCCGCCGTGGCGTTGAAGCGCTGCGTCGCGCTGTACGTAAATTTCGGCTCCCCGAGGGCGCTCGCGCTGCTCGCGCTCGACGGCCTCTTCTGCATCGCTGCCAAATTCCTGTTGTTCTAGACCCTCTTATATATATGTTTTATATGTGTGATGATGATGAGCGCTTGTCTACTCGAAGCCGGCGTCCCTGTAATCCTGTAAAGTCATTTCTTGCACGGCGCGTGGGCCCACGCGCTTGGTGATCTTGGCAAAGACGTTGATGTCTGCCCTCGTGAAGCCCTTGGAGAAAACACATCCGCCGGCGGGGTGGTCTTCCATCGGGCTGGACACCACGGGGGGGTGTGGATCGAGTCCCTCGACGCTTGCCCTGCGCTTCGCGCAGGACGTGCAGGGGCGGAAGAGGACGATCTTGTCGATGTGTTTTACAAGGAAGCTGTGGCTGTGGCTGTGGCTGTGGCTGTCGTCGCCGCTGTCGTCGCTGCTGTCGTCGGAGTTTGCAGACGGGATGTCGAGGAAGGGCAGGTGCGCGAGCACCTGCTCACGTGACACGACCATGTGCAGCCTGTCGGAGAAGAGTCGCGTGACCGCCCCCCCCTGGTAGAGCACCTCTACGCGGGCGTCGCACTTGATTTTCTTGAGGCGGCAGCCGTCGCAGCTGGGCCCGATGCGCTGGCGCTTGGAGCTGCGGCCCGCGGAGGAGTCTCTCCGCGGGCTGGCGCGCTCGCTCCGCGGAGAGACTGGCACGGCCACGGGCGTGGGCGAAGGTGTGGGGCCGGCGGCGGGAGACACCGGCACGGGGGACGCGGCCGCCGGCGAGGCCGAGACAGAGCCAGAGACAGAGCCAGAGCCAGAGGCCGAGGCCGAGGAGGTACGAGGCGTCGCCTCGAGGACGGCGAGCCTCGCCCGCTTGGTCGCTACAAAGGCCAGTCCCTCGAGTCCGTCGCCCTCAAGGTGCACCTGGCGCCGCCGCTTGCCAAAAGGATCGCATCTTTCGGCTGGCCACGCCGCCGGCAGCAGCAGCGGGGGGAGTTGTGTGTTTCTGTTGAGCACGGGTATACTAGTTGACATTGGCGGGGCTCTTCAGGGAGGCGGCTCCCGGGCGGAGAGCGCATTGCTTGCAGGCGCCATATATATATATATATATATATATGTATCTAGCGGGTACGCGGGGCGGAGACCTCCTCCCGCCGCCCGCCGCCCGCCGCCCGCTGCCCCCCACACGGGCGGTCCGTGCAGCGGCCGGTCACCCCACGCCGGTGGCATCTGGTCTGCGGGCACGCCAGGGGGGGCTCGTGGGGAGGCACGTCACTCCGGGACGCACGCCGCGGGTGCGAGAGGCCGATGGTGTGGGCAGCTCCGAACTCCGCTGCGCTCCGCGCTGCCTCTGCGGACTTACCCACACAAAACCCGCAGTTACAGCGCGCAGACGCCGCGCCGGACTCCGCGCGCAGCCCGCAATCCGTGCGGGGGGCGGCGAGGGGGCCCGGTAGCGCATAGCGTGAGAGAAGAGGGGTGGTGTGAGCGAGCGTGGCGGCCGCAAACGCCCGCTCACATAAACTCCGCAGACATGACGTGGTGGCACAGGGATCTCTCTAGCGAGCGGCGGAGGGCCGGGCGCGCGCGCGGGGTGCGCGCGGAAGGCCACCACGCCACTGCGTGCTGCGCGGGTTTGTGTGTGGCAGCAGCCCGGAGAGCCGGAACAACTTGGCTCGACGGAAAAAAAGCCGCGCTGCGGGGGGGGGTGGGGGGGGGAGAGCGAGGCCGGGGGCCGAGCACGACGCCGAGCGCGACGCCGCAGACGCGACCCGGCCGCGCACGTGCCACGCGCGCATTCCCTCCCCCCGTCCTGATGCGCCACCCAGCGTATAAACAACTGCTGCAACACCTCGGTCGGACCCACCGACTCTAGAGCCAAGCACGCATGGGCAAGACACGCCTCCACAGCCCACCCAACGGTATCGGTGCAGGTGAGCGGCCGCGGCTGGTGCCGCGGTCGCCCAACCTGCAAGGCTCGCTCGCAACGCTCACCAAGCCCTTCAAAGTGCCCTACAAGCGTGCCCTGCCAGAGCATGGCTCCCACCCGCGCATGCTGCGCAGGCGCACGCAGCCGGTGTCGTATGTCGGGATGGACTCAGAGGAGCAGCAGGAGCAGCAGGAGCAGCAGGAGCAGGGCCAAGCCGTTCCGCGCAAGGACGCGCTAAGCGCCCAGCGGCTCGCCAGGGACCCGGCCCGCCTCAGCAAGATGGAAATCACGCTCAGGCGCTCCTTCACGGTGCCCATCAGGGGGTACACGCAGCGGCACAGTCTGCCGCGCACGCTGGGCACAAAGCGCCAGGTCGTGCCGGAACCGCGCCCGCTGCACGACCCGGCGGACGAGCTTGCGATCGTGCTGTACGACCCGTCCGTCGACGGCGACATGATCATCGACGACGCGCAAGCGCGGGCGGCGCTTGCGCAGCCGCCCGCGCAGCCGCCCACGCAGCCCCCGCAGGAACAGACGCATCCGCACGGCCGGCTCATGACCAACGGAGTCAGAAACAAATCGCTGCGGGAGTTGCTCGGCGGCAGCGAGCGGGAGCAGAGGCACTTCGCCAGCATCCCCGTAGTCATCGACCCGAAACTGGCGCAGGTACTCAGGCCGCACCAGGTGGAGGGCGTAAAGTTTCTGTACCGCTGCGTCACGGGGCTGGTGATGAAGGATTTTTTGGACGCGGAGATCCTGGCCGGAGCCGGGGCCGGGGCCGTGGCCGGGGCCGGGGCCGAAGTCGGAGATGGTGCGGCCGACGCGGAGCCGGACGCGGCGGCCGGTGACTCGGCGGCCGGTGACTCGGCAGACGGCGCCACCGCCGCCTCCGCCGCCTCCGCCGCCCCCGCCGCCAACAGAGGCGCCTACGGCTGCATCATGGCTGACGAGATGGGACTCGGCAAGACCCTCCAGTGCATCGCGCTCATGTGGACCCTCCTCAGACAGGGCCCCCAGGGCAAAAGACTCATAGACAAGTGCATCATCGTTTGCCCCTCCTCCCTCGTAAACAACTGGGCCAACGAACTCGTCAAGTGGCTCGGCCCCAACACGCTGGCCCCGCTCGCGATGGATGGCAAGAAATCCTCGCTCACCAACGGCGGCAACTCCTCCGTCTCGGGCGCCATACGCACATGGGCCCTCGCCCGCGGCCGCAACATCGTCAAACCGGTGCTCATCATCTCGTACGAAACGCTCCGCAGAAACACCGCGCAGCTCGCAAACTGTCACGTGGGCCTCATGCTCGCCGACGAGGGCCACCGCTTGAAGAACGCAGACTCGCTCACTTTCACCGCCCTCGACAGCATCAACTGCCCCAGGCGCGTCATCCTCTCCGGCACCCCCATCCAGAACGACCTCTCCGAGTACTTTGCCCTCTTGAACTTCTCCAACCCGGGGCTCCTCGGCTCCAGGTCCCAGTTCCGCAGGAGCTTCGAGATCCCCATCCTGCGGAGCCGCGACTCAGACGCCACCGACCGCGAGCTGCAGCGCGGCCAGCTGCAGCTGCAGAAACTCTCCTACATCGTATCCAAATTCATCATCAGGCGCACAAACGACATCCTCTCCAAATACCTCCCCTGCAAGTACGAGCACGTGATCTTCGTCAACCTCTCGCCCTTTCAGAGGCAGCTCTACACGAGCTGCCTCAAGTCGAGAGAAGTGGCCTCGCTCGTGAGAAGCTCCGGTGCCAACGGCGGCGGCCCCAGCGGCAGCGGCGGCGGCGGCGGCACGCAACAGCTCAAGGCCATCGGCGTGCTCAAGAAGCTGTGCAACCATCCGGACCTGGTGGACCTGCACGAGGAGTTGGAAACCCTGGACAACGTAGACGTTCCTCACGACTACGATTGGAATGCAATGCGGTCCAGGGAGGTGCAGACGAAATTCTCCAGCAAGTTCTGCATCTTGGAAAGATTCTTGGCCAAGATCAGGTCAGAATCCGACGACAAGATAGTCATCATCTCCAACTACACCCACACGCTCGACCTGATCGAAAAGATGTGCCGCAACAAGAGGTACGCCGCCATCAGACTCGATGGCACTTTGAACATCAACAAGAGACAGCAACTGGTAGACAGGTTCAACGACCCAGAGGGCCAGGAGTTTGTCTTTTTGCTGAGCTCCAAGGCCGGTGGCTGCGGTATCAACCTGATAGGCGCCAACAGGCTCATCCTCTTGGATCCAGATTGGAACCCGGCTGCAGATCAACAGGCTCTCGCACGTGTGTGGAGGGACGGCCAGAAGAAGGATTGCTTCATCTACAGGTTCATCTCCACCGGTACCATCGAGGAGAATATCTACCAGCGGCAGTCGATGAAACTCAGCCTGAGCTCCTGCGTGGTGGACGCCAAGGAGGACGTGGAACGGCTTTTCAGTGCCGACGGCTTGAAGAAACTCTTCCAGTTCAACGGTAGCACCGCGTGTGACACGCATGAGACCTTCCACTGTAAGCGCTGCAACAAAGACGGTAAGCAGTTCATCAAGGCCCCCGCCATGCTCTACGGTGACGCCACCACGTGGAACCATCTGGTGCATCGGGATTTGGAACGGACTAACGACCACCTGCTGCGCAACGAGTACCAGCACCGTGACATTAGCTACGTCTTCCAGTACATCTCTCATTAGTTTAGTTAGCATTTTATATCGGGAAAACGAAAAGATATACGTGAAAGAGCAAATATTAGCCCCAGCTGCACGCAACCATGGATGAACTCTTGTCCAAGGCAGGGTCTCAAGCGGTCACTTTCGCCATCAGGTCTGGCATCTCCATAGCCTCCACATACGCCATCAAGACAATCGCCACTTTTGTCACCCAGATCCCAAAGGACGATGCAAGGAGAATAGAACGGCTCAGGGCTCAACTGCAGAACAGGGTAGAGATCGTCTCATCCGCCATCAACTTGATTAAACTGGTTGCCGCCAGAGGTAACACCCATTTGGAAAGCACGTTGAAGCTGACCAAAGACCTTAAGGATGAATTGGATGCGTTCGACGAACACATGCGGGAGATGACCGTCCAAGTGGAAACGTCCCGCAACGCCAAATCTCAAGAGGCGGCCATCGCCAGAGTGGAGAACTACATCAAGGACCTACTAGCCAGGATCGAAGAAGTGACTCCATTCTTGAACCTTTCCCTGACCACTTCTGGAGCCACCATCAGTTCCGCACTTCCTCAGCAGGTGTCTCCAGGTCTGCTGCTGCAGGCTTCACACCACCTCATTGAGAACAACTCCAAGCCTCTTGGACAAGTGGGGCCCGCATTCCAAGCCACCGTATTCTCTGTCTTCTACCAGGTGGACAAGGATAGAAATGGCCAGTCGCGTGTCACTTGGAAGGAGGACATGAAGAGGGCCCTCGTCAGAGTGGTGAAGACTGGCGAGTCTCCTTACAGGTACCAGCTCCAAATCGATCAGAGTTTCGACGATGGTCGCTACCACAACGTGGAAGACGGCGAGGAGAAACCGCAGTCGATGATTTGGGAGCTGTGCCAAATCGTAAAGCTGTTCTTTAGCGTCTCTGGGAGGCTGTTGAAATTGGAAGAGCAAAACGCGCCCGTGTTGGTATTGAAGATCGACAAGAACATCGTGGGCCCAGAGGTTCGTGACAATCCATCTGCGGAAGACGTCAGGTGGCTTGCCCTAGGCGGCTATGAAGACGATGACGATGATGATGATGATGACGACGAAGAGCAAGCGGAACACGACAAACAGGATATAAATGCGTCGTCGTCATCGATCGCGCTACTAGAGTATGTGATGCGACTGGCTTCGCTTCAGGAGAACGATGACAAGAGTATCTTGGAAGTCACAGATGAAAGGCTCTCCACCTATTTAAACGACGAAAATCCAAACTCGATTAGGGAACGCAGTGCAGATGTCGAGGTGGTCACTGAGGAGATGGGAAAAGTCAGCCTACGCTCATAAAAAAGTATTAGTCTATCACAGTATAAAAAAAAAATAAAAAAATTGATGTGTATAAGGTCAAGAATAAATAGTCGTCGCTGTAAAGAAGAAAAGTGAAAGAAAGGAAGAAAGAAAAAAAAACAAGAAAAAGGTACATAACTGCATAAAAGCGTTATGAAAAGAGGTGAAGATTCGTGGGCCCATCAGAATTGAAATGAAAAAAAAAGAAAAAAAGAAAACCACAATTAACATTATTCATAACAAACTCCTGGACATAAAAACTTAAAAGATCAACTCGAAATCAAACTAACTTTAACGGATGCGATGATCTTTCATATATTATTGATGTGTAAAAGATTTTTTTTTTCTTTTTTGCATAGTTTTCAAACTTTGTTTTTTCAATTTTTTTTTTTTTCAATTTTTTTTTTTTTTTTTCAAATTTTTTCGTTTATTTATTATCATTAGTTTATTCTTTTTCCTTAACTCTCCCTTCAACGAATATGGGCCACACAGTAACCTATAAACTTTTAAATTGACCTTGTTCCTTGATTATTTTTTCTCTCTTCCTCTCTCTTCGTATTTCCCTCTATAATCACAGTGTAGACATGAAATCGTCCAAGTCGGCAAACCCCTTTTCGGTGAGCAATTGGCTCGGCGGCGAAACGGTTTGGTTGCTACTCATGGGCGAACCTTCTTGCAACATGCTCTTCATGGCGGGACTAGGAAAGTTGGCGGCGCTATTTTGGAACAACAGGTTGCTGTTGCTGCGGCTGCCTTCGCCACCGCCATCGCCACCGCCATCGCCACCGATGCCGCCCTTGCCGTTATTCGGATAACGGGAATTTTCCACAATGCCGCTACTGTTACCTGGGTCGAGCCCCAGCAACTGATCCAACTCTGACTCCGACTGAGCGTTCCCGGAGCGGAGGAGCTGAGGCTGCTGTTGTTGGTAAAACTGAGGCGAGGTGGGGCTGTTTTCTGACAATCCTAGAAGAGGTGACCGGACTCTGTCCGGTCTGGAGGAGGAACCGTACTCTGCGCCATTGCTGAGCGGCGTGGAGAGGCTGTGGTTATCGACGACGGAGCTGGTGGGGCTCTGCAGCGAGTTTATGCTGATTGTGTCATCGATGCTGCTGACCATGGAGGGGTTGATTGTGACGAGAACACCGCCCCTGCTGGCAGTGGACGATGGTGGCTGCCTGTGACCCCTGCTGATACTCGCAGACCTCTTGTTATGCTTTTGTGAGTTGAAGTGAGCACCGCTCTGGTGCTGGTGGGAATGCAGCACCGAATGGACGTTGTGCAAGCTGGGGGCCCTGTCGGGGATGTCCATGTAACTCGGTATCAACGACATACCTTCGACGCTTCTGACGCTTTCACCGTCGACGCTGGCAGTATCTGATCTATCGGGACCGATGGGGCTACTCCAGGCTCTCCCACCGGGGGCGTTGGCGGAGCTCGCAATGTTGTTGTTGTTGTTGTTGTTGTTGTTATTGTTGTTGTTGTTGTTGTTGTTGCTGTTGCTGTTGCTGTTGCCGACGGAAGGGTCAAAGTTGTCCTGCATGAGCCGGCTCCTCTTTGACTGGATGGGGATCGTCGACGAATCCATAAAAATGTCCAGAAGACCGCTGTTCTGCGTAGCCTGCGGGATGCCGCCGCTAATGCTACCGTTGACGCTACCGCCGGTACCGGCGCCCCCGCCATCCAGCCCGAGCAACTGGTCCGAAAGGCTAGCGTCTTCGTTCGGACTCCTCTCAAAATACCAATCCTGCATCGGCGAGCTCGTCTCATTTATCTTGCCGTTGATGTTGTTATTGTCTGAGGAGAAGTACTCCTCCAGCGGTACTTTGCCGCCGCCGTTCCCCGGCTGCGTCCTGGCAGATGACCCCCTGCGTGGGTGGCAGCTCGTCGGCGGGGGCATGCTCATCCCGTTTTGATCTATCAGGTTGATCTTGGAGTCCGATCGGCCGGAGTAGATCGAACCTGCCTCGTCTGCCCAGTTGGTGAAATTCCCGCTGTTGCGGTTGCCTCCGCCGCCGGTCAGAAACCCGAGCGACCCGCCCCCGGCTCCTCCCAAGAGCGGTGACTGTGGCAGGTTAGCCTTCTGGTCAAACGACTGTCCGGAATGCAGCGACGACACCGAGGCCAGCGAGGGCACCTGGTGGAACTCCTTGGACACTTTGCCGCCATTCCCCACCTCGGAATCCAGGAACCCAGACGCCAGCATCCCCGAGCTGTCCGCAGACTTGCCGTTTCCCGACGTGCTGCCGTTGTGGATGCTGGAACTCGAATCCATCGAGACAGGTGACATCACGTGCCCTGACCCGTCGAACTGCTGCGAAGCCGGCCTTGACGAACCGTTGGCACCTCCGCCGCCACCCAGCGCTCCCTTGCCATTCATCGACACCTTCCGCGACGACTGGTGCCTGCGCCTGCTGGAGTGGCACCTGCAGGCCTCATCGTACCCGCAACGGCACTCGTGTAGTTTCTTCTCCTCCTTGGCCTTGGCCCGGGCTTCCTCCTTGGCCTTCTGTGCCAGCCGTTTCTTCTCGAGTCGCCCACATGTGCATACCCCTGACGGGTTGGCGTTCTTGTTCTTTCTCAGTTCTTTGCAGTGGTTACAAGTCGTCGAGGGCCTGCCCTTGGGTTTGATCATCATCAGAGGCTGGTCCGTGTGATTGCAAGTCGTGACTCTGTGGCCCCTTATGCATCTCTCGCAGGCGTACTTGACGCCATTTATCAACACCATACTCCCACACCAACAACGAACAAAACTGATTGATTAAACTTTAACTGAGAAGTTGATGGACACGGTCCGTGACAAACCGTTCCTTGTTCCTTTCCAACTTTTTTTTTTTTTTCTTCTAAAGCCAAAACTTCAGAGGTAGCGAGCCCACGTCACAACAAACGGTACCTCTTCTTGTCTGGGTCTGGGGAAGAAGAATAGGAAGAAATGTTGGACCAGAAGAACGCCGTCTCGGTACAGCTAAGGTATATCTATCTAGTCGAGTCGTGATATTTGGGTGCGACGACGACGACCGGCCTATTGTATAAATGCCAGCTCTTTGTAGTGTCTTGTATTGATTGATACGTGGGGTCGTATTGCGTGGTGGTATGCCGTTCCCCCTGTTCTGTCTGGGCCTTTCTCGTTATGTAGAGATCAAGAGAGCGAGCTTATGCTGGGGGGAGTCGGTCCCGAGCCCGCCAAAAGAAACCAATTATGTATTATGGAGCCTGAAGCGGCCTTCAATAAAAGGTGTGAGAGGCTGCTGCTGCTGCTGCTGCTGCTGCTGCAGCAGCCAAGAGAGGCTACGGCAGGAACGTCGGAGCTAGAACTTGCATCGTAAATACATCTCCGTACACATCGCTATAACGGTCTTGAAAGCAAGGTATGTGTGGGGGTTCCAATTATGTCCGCCCGGCTCACAGCGCAAGAGAGGAAGCAAGGCGACGCACGGGCTTTGCTTCCGAGTGGCGGCGGCGCGAGGCTGCGGTATGGGGCTACGTGTGCGGAAACCTGTTTGTAAAGGGCCAAGGCAAAATATTATGATTTGGGCTTGTACGGAGCACTAGCAGATCGCATTTGGGCTAGTCACCTTGCGTTAGACGTAAACGGTGAGAAATAATTTAAAAAAAAACAAAAAAGATTACGTTTGCGCAAGCCCGGAATCGAACCGGGGGCTCATCGATGGCAACGATGAATTTTACCACTAAACCACTTGCGCTCCGAGAAGCTGTGGGGGAATGCCGGGGCCGGCAGGTTGCAACGACACCGCTGTGCAGAGAGAACTTCTCCATGTCTATAACTCAGTTTTGCCTAGAACATACGTAGGTTGTTTCTTTTTCATCAAAACTTCAAGAGTATACCGTTGAGCCAGGCCTGCGCCCTCTCCTTCTTGTACCCCAAATAGTCGATACCCAACGGTGGACCTCTCTTCAGAACGATGACCGAGCTCCCCGCTCTCGGTGGTCGCCCCAACCGCTTGTGGGCAATGTCCTGGGTCATCCGCTCCAAGAGCCTGTGTAAAATTAACTTGAACGGGGGCCGGTCCGGTCTTTCCGAATACTCGGGTGAAGCGGACCTCCTCAACTCTTTCTCCCATTTCAGCCGCTCTATGTAATGCGGATCTTGTCTCCAGTACTTGAGCAGCTGCTCCAAAATTATCAACCGGTTCCTCTCTCGGTTCTTCCAGCGCCGAAACACGTGCTTGCGCTGCACAATGCGGGGGCCCTTGAACATCGGGTGGAGGTGGCGGTTGATCCTTATGAAATCGTCGACACAGTCTAATATTCCCCTCTCTTGTTCAAAATTGAGCCATTTGCCTGGCCTCGGGGCAAACTGGACCCTTTTCAGGGTGCCGTACTGCTCCTGTAGGAGGGCTTGGTTCGTCATGTAGTACTGCTTGATTCGGAACTCGGGGCTGTCGTAGTTGAAGCGGACGTTGTTTCTTAACCTGAGGGGACAGTAGTCGCCGAGGAGTTTGGCAACCAGGTTCTCCTCGACAATGGGCCAGTGCACGTAGCAGATGCTCTCGGGACTGGCGGGGAACCCGGAGACGGGTTGGCGGGCGGCTGGCGACGGTGCCACGGCGAGTTCGACCGGGGGCCGCGCGGTAGGCCCACCGGGGCTGGATTTGTCCGCAGCGGCAAACGCCGCTGACGTTGGCGGCTCGAAGGGGGAGGTCAAATTCGAAGAGGACAGCTGGGCTTCGTCTTGTTCAAGCTCGTCCACAATCATGATGGTGCTGCTGCTCTCGGCAGAGGTATCGTTCTTGAAGTCGTCGTCGCAGGCGGAAGCGGTCTCTTGGTACACAACAGCGCCCTGCTCCTCTGCGGCGTAACCGTCGTTCGACGGGGGAACCTGCGGCGTGGCCAGCTCCCAGCACTGGTCAAACGGTGAATACGCGTTGGCCTGAGCTGGCGGTTGCGCCCTGTAGGCACCAATGCATGCATTGCTCGCTGGCTCCACTGGAGGCCGCGCCATAAGGGCATCAATGCCAGTTCCGAAATCCCACATGCCGCCCCCCTTGTCATAGCAGGCGAGGGCTCGGTCTTCATCGTTGATACTGATAATCGCCCCCAAGTTGTTGCGAACCGCGGTGTCGAACTTATAGCTGGGGTATGGCCCCCGCGAGTCTTCTTCTTCTTCTACCCTTGTGGCATGGGCAGCGAGCAGAGTCGCCATTATGACACCAGCGCCCACATCGACATTGGCGGCCGCGCCGCCAGCGCAGATCTGGCCAGCAGAAAAGAGAGACCCAAAATCCTTGCAAAGGCAGTCATTAGACAACGGAGAATAGTGGCGCTCGCCGCCTTCGAGCTTCAACCCAGAGACTGCAAAGTGCTCGTCTCCATCTTCATCTTCGTCACGTGGGCTGGCCTCGGCGGTTCTCATCTGGTGGTGAACAACAGTGTTGTAGCTGTAACAACGCCCCCCACCACTCAATGGGTCCAGCTTCTTGTCTGAAGCGTCCGAATCGCAATCGCCATCAAGGAAACCCGCAATGCTAGCAAAGGACGAAATGATAGACCCAATAATCTTCACACCATTGTCCCCGACACAGTTTCTCTTTTGCGAAACTACTTCATGCTCATGCCAGTCGACGGTCTCGTGTTCAGCACATCCGTAAGCGATGGCATCGGTGTTTTGGCGCAGGTCCACATTGTATGCGAAGTCGGAAGACGAGTTCTCATTGGCAAAGGCGGCTCCGAAATTACCATCCGACGCAAGTATGGCCTCGACATTATGTTGCACGTCGACGTCATAGATGAAATTGGATGCAACGGCCGAGGACTTCAGATCAGTGGCATCATTATTATAATACGGAGAATTCTCAATGTCATTGCCAGGTAAAAATTCATACAGATTTGCAGATGAGACGAGCGAACTGTTCTCATCATCGCGTCGGGAAACTGAGATTCTTTCACCGCCATCGTTGGTGGACGAGGCCCAAAGTCGGGGGGATTCAGGCAAAAAGGCGACACCGGACCCTTGAGATACCGTATTTAATTGGTCCTCTTCGGGGGATATCTGGGCCTTGGTTTCAGTGGCAGACGTTGTGAATATTTCAGCAGCGTCTTCAAGGTCTTGTTGAGGAGTTCTGTTCCTGGGACCAAATCTAGAGCCGCAGGGGTTAGAACGTTCCTTAGGGAACAACGTCTTTGCCACCTCCTCCAAATTCTGTTGAGGGGTAGAGTTTCTGCGAGAAAATCTGGCACCGCAGCGGTTGGAAGGTAAAACATCGGAGACTGCTCTCCTTGCAAGCCCCTCGATATCCTTCTGAGGAGTCCGCTTCACAGGAGCAAACCTGGCGGCTTCATCTTTATTACTAGAATCTTGGACCTCATCAACTTCATGATCATCTTTCGCGGAAGGCACAATCCTTCCACGCGAGACATTGCGCTCAGAGGCTGCATTAGAAGTCTGGCTCGAGCACTGTGCTGTTGCAGGCTCGTCTTTGATCTCCCTGGGGGGGGTTGAAGCTTCGTGAGGACCACATAGATGCAGCGGATCGGTAGAATTGGGCTCAGAGAGTTCGAAATCGTTATTCTTCCATCTTCTTATCTTGTGAAACCGCTTGGCAAACGTGATTTGTTTGTCCATTTCGATGGAACGAGAGAAGCCTTCCAACTGTAGTATTTCCCTGCAGACCAATTTCATAAATTCTCTTTTCTTAAGAACGAGATTCCCATATGTGTCGTCCCCCTCAGAGGCGCTCGAAAGGGAACGATTATCATCTGCTGAGGTCTCAGAGGTGCAGTCGATGTCCTTACCCCGGTGTCCATGTTTCCACTGAAAAAAATTTTTTAGAGCCGCTGTAACTTTGCCTTCGGCGGCTGCTTGAGCGGCAGGGGCATTGTCTCCGGTAATATCAGATTCAGGCTCGGCGGCAGGCTCGGCGGCAGGCTCGGCAGCAGGCTCGGCAGCAGGCTCGGTGGCAGGCTCGGTGGCAGGCTCGGTGGCAGGCTCGGCGGCAGGAACATTAGATCTCCATTGGAAGAACTTTTTCAAAGTCACCTTAACTTTGCCTTCGGGGACTACTTGAACGGCGACGGGATTTACACCGTCAGTGACAGCGACAGTCTCAATGACAGCAGGAGCCTCGGTGACAGCGACAGTCTCAATGACAGCAGGAGCCTCGGTGACAGCGACAGTCTCAATGACAGCAGGAGCCTCGGTGACAGCGACAGGCTCGATCACAAAATCAGTAGAATTGAAAACATTTTCCTGTGTTTTAGAAGTACGTTCAAAATTTATCATCCTACTCATAGATAACCTTGCCATTGTTCTCTACCTTGACTTATTAGTCAATAGCAGAACGAAAAAAATCCTAAACGTATGGACAACACTGGTAATAATTTTGAGAATTTAATGCAACTCAATTCCGTCTAGGATTACTTGCGTTGCTGATGTAAAGTATTTTTGATAATATCCAGAGTGGATTGGCAATGATAGTAAGTCTCCGTGAATTTCTTGTTAAATTTATATGATTTTTTTTTTCTATTTTTTTTTGTGTTATACCTAACAAACTGAAAGCACCTTGTGCTTACTATATATTTTTCTCGCCATATAAATACATTTGGCCTCTTTTTTTTTTTTTTTTTTTTAAAAAAATATTTATTTGTGTCATTGGCGTCTGTGTGTCGCCGCCATGTGGGGAGAATGACCCCACTGCCAATATAGTCATGTGCCATGTTTATTGTTTTGTGGCACCAGGGCAATTTTCGGTGGTTAAGCCAAAGCTATTAACACGTTTATGATCGATTTAGTGAAATAAATATATATTAAATAAAGTCGGTAATCGGAAGGAATTTGCCTGCATACACTCCTTGAGTTAGACAAAATGAGAATCCGTGAAAGTCGAAGAAAAGAGACTCAAACTGTCGCTGAACAAATCTGAATTCGAGTTTGACGATTCGATTTCGTCTATGGTAGCTAAAGCACCGTCGATGGTGGGGAAATATGGTGAAGTGCTGGAGCTGCTGCCGGGGTCAAGTGCTGCCGTGACTACATTTTTCTCTACCAAATCTGCAACTCCAGACCTTTCTAACCTATCTCTTATTCGGACGTCAATCGGCGTGCAAGCCAAGAAAACCTTCACTCCTCGCCTCTTGTAGCAGGATGCGATCTCCAGAAGTATCTGCGCTGCGGAGGAGTCCATGAATGTCATTCCATGTAAATCAATAATCACGTATTTTGTGCTACCTCTTGATCGGCGTCCCCTGGCCCCCGGATGCACTCTGGCAGAACCGAATCTTTCCAACCTGTTCAACCTCTCCTTCAGATCCTCCGTGTTCGTGAACGTCAGGGGCTCTGGAATCTTAACAATAAGACAACCTTCTAGCTCTTCCAAATTTATTGTCTCATCCATATTATCTCTATTTGCACGTTTGAGATAAGCGTCTGAATTGACAAATCGTGAAGTTCCCTGCACCCTTGCGAGGATTTGGATTCTTGATTTAGCAGAATGTTTGATAATGCTTATAATGGAGTAGACGCATCCAATACAAATGCCAATTTCTACAGAATAAAAAACCGTCGTCACCACTGTTAGGGCAAACACTAGGAGCTCATCGTATCCAAAGCATCTTATATGGAACATCAGATCAGCAGGTGCCTCTTCCAACAAACTAATGCCCACTATAGTAGTAACCACTGAAAGTACACATATTGGGATGTAGTGGATCATGGGCAACAAAAATTTTATGGTAAGCAAAACCAAAATTCCCATAAATGCCCCCGACAAAACGGTTTGAGCACCAGAAAAGGCATTGATCTTAGACCTACCATAGCCACCGAACCCTGGAAGAGCACCCAACGCAGACGAAAGTAGATTCATACTGCCTAGCGCCACTAATTCACGATTGGAGGAAATAGCCAAGTCATATGAGCTTCCCAGAGATTTCGCCGCCGTGGTCGACTCGAAAAACCCCAACATGGCAGCTACAAAGCTCGGACCTAACAATCGTGGTATTAATTGACGATTCTCCGACGAAAGTGGATTGAGTAATTTATCAAACCCCTCAGTATTGAAATCTCCCACGGTGCTAATGTTATAGTTGTGCTTAAACCTGAATTTCGCAGATAAAGCTATTGTTCCTACTACTAGTAGAAGAATATCAGGAACAAACACAATCCATTTGCGCCGCCGCATTAATTTCTTCTTTGTCAGCCTCGAGAGGATTAAAATTGAGAAACATGAAAGGCTAAGAGCAGCTGTAGGTCCATGATAATGACTGGGTGCGTACTTTACCAGAAACAAGACTTTTTCAAATGGCGTATGGTAATGTAACGGTGATTTCTTCAATATTTTATCAAGCTTCAGTTCCGAAATCATAGAGTTTATAATCATGACCAACCCCACGGAGCTAACAAAACCTCTGAGTAGAGCCCTACTCAACACGTTGCCCAAAAACCCAAGCCTGCAAAGGCCAAAGAAAAAGAGGAAGCCCCCACTGAGAAAAGTTATTACCGCCGATAATTGCATGACGTGCAACTCCGGATTATGCGAGGTAATCTTCTCGACCGCTTGACCTACAATGAGCGAGATGGCGCTCTCAGGCCCTACTATCATTTGAGGCACTGAGCCTAAGATTGCATAGACAAAAGGTGTGAAAGCCAGCGAGTACAACCCGCATAATGGTTCAACATGAGCAACTGAAGTCGCGAACGACAGGGCCAGCGGGATTTGAAAAGAGGCCACCGATATTCCTGCTATCAAGTCTCCACCAAATTTAGACCAACTATAGTCTGGAAGCCAAGAAAAACAGGGCAGGTAGTAGGGGAGCACATCCCAAAGTGATGGATTTATTTCGAGCTCAGAAGGATTCAATTTTTTCGAAGTAACGTTGTTGGCAGGCTGGGACACATTGCTAGCCACTGATTGGGATCCAGACCTTTGGAGTTTGGTCGATTGCACGGAAGAACTTTTGCAATGACATTGAGAACCTTTACAACTACATGCACAGTTGCAATTCGATCCATACTGCCTTCGAAGGTTGCGCGATCCGTCCTTCATCAAAGGAGAGGTGGGTTGTGACATCTTGAAGGCAGATAAGATGAAGTTTAGATATTCTCAGGATACCACCAAGTGCCTACGTGGGTCAACAGCTTATCTTTTAACCTTGCTCCTTGTTGTTGAAGCTCTGCAACAAATATAAATAAGAAGCCGCACATGGCCGCAAGGACAAAGCGAAGTGTTTGACCATAAATCCTAAGGCAGGGATGCTGACATAGAAATGAAGATACAACGAAAATCCTTATTAAATTTTTCAAAGCTACTCTTGAGTCCTTCTATATAAGTATGTATTTGTCTGATATTTCTATCCATTTAATTTTCTGCCTCTTTCAACTTTTGAGTTAATTCAGGAACGAGCTTGTAAATGTCGCCTTCCAAACCGTAGTCTGCCACTTTGAAAATAGGGGCCTCTGGATCGTTATTAATGGCTACGATCACTTTAGAATCCTTCATACCCGCAAGATGTTGGATGGCACCAGAAATACCAACAGCAACGTACAAGTCTGGTGCAACGACTTTGCCCGTCTGACCAACTTGCAAGGAGTTATCGCAAAAACCATTGTCCACCGCAGCTCTGGTTGCACCAATGCCCGCATGTAGGACATCTGCCAGGGGAATCAACAGTTTGTCAAAAGTTTCCTTATCTTTCAAGGCACGCCCGCCAGACACAACTCTCGAAGCGGATCCCAGTTCTGGTCTTTCGCTCTTCACCAAAGTCTCACCTTCCCACTTGATTTCGATTTGAGCGCCTGATTCCGGTACTCGGGTCTCTTCGACGGTTGCAGAATCTGTAGATCCCTGTGGGATGGGTTCGAAAGCAGAAGGTCTAATACTGATCAATTTCTTGGCTTGGGAGCATTCAACGGTGGCGATGACATTACCTGCATATATTGGTCTTATGAACGTCTTGGCATCTACAATCTTCGTAACATCATTAATGGGTTGATAGTCCAGCAGGGCACCTAAACGAGGAAGAGCATTCTTACCAACGGCATCAGAGGCAGTTATAAAATGAGAATACTCGTCATTTTGAAGAAGACAGGCCAGGAGTGGAGCCACTCTTTCGGGCAAGTAGTTGTCCAAAGCGGCATTGTTCGATACTAAAATCTTACCCAACTGTTCGCATTGGACAGAGGATTTCAGAGAAGTTGCCGCAGCAGACGCTTGGGAACCTAGTATCACAGCATGTATTGGGTTACCTAGCTGTTGAGCAGCCTTCAAGACATTCAAGGAAGAAGACACGATATCGCCCTCCTTAGTAGTCTCAATAAATGCCAGCGTAGAGGCAAACCTGTGGGACCGGGACGGAAATCCTGCAGTGGAGAGCTTGAATAAGCGATTTGTTAACATGTTGCAGATCACAAAATTGGCTCAGATGATTCGATTAATTGATTAATTGTGTATTTGCTCGAGAAAGGGCATAACATAATATCAAATTTTTTGAGAAAAAAAGTAAACTTGAGATATAAGGTGTACAACTCCCTAACAGCGCCCACAATGATAGATATCAAGGCCTTGGCACACGAGGCTATCGAGCTACTGGATGACCACGAGAAAGATAATTACAGGGTCTGTGTTGTAGTGGGGGGGCCTCCAGGTTCTGGAAAGTCAACGCTTGCTAGCAAACTGTGCCATGAAATTAATGGTCAATATAAAGAGTACCTGCAGCGCCAGGGTAAAACGGTCCTGGATGGGGCAGTGTCTAAAACAATAAAAAGAGATATTGATATTGTACCCAATGTACCAGCAATGCCCGTTGATTTGGTAGAAGAAATGAGGAGAAATGATGGCATTTTGCCAGAATTTGTAGAAGATACAAAGTTTCAGCCTGTGAAGAGATGTTTTGCCAATGGCGATGTGCAAATCATCGGCCGTGGAGGGTTGCCCAATGCGTTTATGATATCTTCGAACGTGGGCGCCCCCCCAAGGCGAGATGTGGAAATTGCACAGATGGTACCGATGGATGGATTTCATTTGAACCGCAAGTGCCTTCAATGCTTCCAAAATCCAGAGGAAGCTGTCAAAAGAAGAGGATCTCCGCCCACATTTGATAGCAACAACTTCGTACAATTGTGCAAAACTTTAGCACAATCGTGTGCCGTCAAGCCTTGCGACTGCGATGCCAATGAATGTTTTGAATTCATCTCAAAGACTTATGATCCACAATTTCCTTGCATTAGCATACCTGGCTTTGATCATAGCCTCAAAGATCCAACGCCAAATCAATACCACATAGATGGTTGCACTAGAATTGTTGTGCTTGAGGGCCTCTACTTGCTTTATGAAAAGGAAAATTGGAGGAAAGTCCACCAGGTTTTGCAAGAAACTGGGGCGCTCCTCCTGTGGTATATTGATATCGAGGACGACGTCATCGAGGAAAGGGTGGCCCAAAGACATTTGAAATCTGGATTGGTTGATACCCTAGAACAGGGCAGACTCAGGTTTGAGGCTAATGATCTCTTAAACGCAAGACTAATCAGGCAGTACATGGTTCAAAGCGACAAAATAGTCACTTTGAGAAACGATTGAGGAAAATGCAGTATAGAAACGACAATTTATATAGCCACTCTTCGCCTCTCTTCTCCTCAGCATGACACTATTGCTCATGTGCAGTGGTGGCTTTTGCTCCTTCCGCTGATCCTGTGTCAAGTCCAATTTTTTCCACTCAGACTGCACCAGTTGCGCATGTGGATCGGTATATCCAGGTATGGGGGTTCTAGGTAGGGTCTTGCGGCTGCGATGCGAAACTTTAACCGGGGATTGAATCTGAACATGACACCGGCTTGTTTCTGTGACTTGATCATTTATAAGTATGGGCATCATCTCTCTATCCGATGCATAAGCGTGGCCAATCGGTAATTCCTTGTTGTCTTCCTCACTTTCCTCATCACTGGTATCATCACTGGTATCATCACAGGAGCTCTCATTAGTTTCTTCGCTTGATAGTGCTTCAAAGTAATCACTTTCAGTATTCCCAAGCGTCTGCTCTTGGCTCTTTTGATCCTGCCAAACGACCTGCATTTTAAACAGACACACAAAGTCCCCACACCGAGATCTGCGTGAGGAATTTGCAGAATGAAGATAACTTCAATCAAATGTTCATCGGTGAGACTCTTGCGAATATATATTTCGCTACAGTCGTATCAGCTGTTCGCGTTGTTAGTGAACCCAAATGCGGAATGGAAACAAAGTTACAGTATTTCGAGGCATACCTCAAACACGCTTCAACAAGGCGAAACACGTTCAGGCAAAGAATGAAAGCATGTATAACGGTCCTACGTATCAAGGCAAACGAATAGCTCTTAAAACTGAGTCTCTGTAAAAGCGTCACCAGAAGTGCTCAAAGTTTGGGATGAGGACCCGTTCTGTAAAACTTTCACTACTGAGTCGACATATTCAGCTCCGGACCACTTCTGGTGGGTCAACATATCGCAATTCTCTGTCTTCTCCGGACGCTGCACTTGTTGCACATATGCTTGCATACCATTTTCGGCAAATGTCTTGGCCAGTTGCCAAAACGACAACCCATCAACGTGCAATCCCGCTAGCGAGACCAGTTGCAACACAAACCCGTGCTTGGCAAGATCCCAAATGAAGCTCCTGAGGCCATTGTCATCGTAGCCGTGACCACTCCAATTAAAGCTGGGCGATAAATTATACACCAGTTTGACATGTGGATAAACTTCATGAATTTTAGCGGCAAAGAAGCTAGCCTGCCCAATATCTGGGGTCTTGGTTTCCAGCCATATCATATCCGCATAGGGCGCAAACACGAGAGATCTTTCAATGGCTGCCTCCAAGCACCCGTGGTACAAGTGATAACCCTCCTTAGTTCTGGGAGCGTCCCAGTCAAAATAGACCACTGCTGCTGGGGCAGCCTGGTGAACCAATTTTTTCATCTCCCCTAAACTCAAAAAGCGTTTTTGCTTCAAAGTAATCTCTTTGAGCTTTAAATACTCAGAATATTCAGCAGGAGATACTTGCCTTTCCACAGCTTCATCGAAGGTAAACACTTCGTGCTTGTTGTACCACTCGCTTTCTGCTGACGCAATGTCATCGCCGGCCACTCCCAGACGGCCTTCCATCTCTGTCACTGTGTTGCTCCAAGGTGTTACATTGGGCTCAATGACACCTTTGATGTACTTGTGATCGCGTGGATCGCTGCTACTGCTCAGTAGTTTGCCATTGCATGAGTCCGTCCTCGCGATCACCAAGTTCTCCGTACCCATCATGTCCCATTGAAACCTGGTTGCTACTAGCCTTGATAAGTGGGTAGATGTGGGTACAATTACAGCACCGCCCACGTGGCCACATTTCTTACCACCAACCAATTGATCCTCCAAGTGTATCGCAGCAGCACCTTTTTCGGCGAAAAGTTTGGCCAATTTCATCACTGTAGTACTACCACCATGACCCATATCTGCATCTGCGATTATAGGCTTCAAATAATTTGTGGTGATATCTGTAGTAGAGCCCTTTACTCTCTCGAGGAAGAGTTTCCTGTCATGCATCTGTTGTGCTTTGAATATTCTTTCCACTTGGTTGGGAACTGTGTTGTAGGGATAATCACCAAAATCAGGGGATGTTTCGTTTGTGGAGGCCACTAGAGTGGACGAGCAAGCCCATCCCGACAAGTAGGTTGCTTCAATATCTTTGCACTTGGCTAACTGACTCATTTGCACTGGGTCTATAACTCCAAGAGTATGAAGAGGAAGTCTCTTTTCGAATTTTTCTTCCAATAGCTGGAATAGCTTTTGAGCTTGAAAGGACGACGCATACCGTATGGAATCTACGGGCAAACTGCCTCGGTGCTTCACCACGTCTGAAGCGCTATAAGTTCTTCGCAGATTTTTGAATCTTGGTTGCGCCCACCAATCCTCGACTTTTTTGACTTCATCAGAAATCAAACTTTTCAAATTTTTGTCAGATGCTGACAGTGAGCCACCGTGCAAGTTTCTTACCACATTCAAAAATCCACGGTTACCTAAAAAATGATTTTTCATTTTGGGCCTATCTGTCCCCTTCTCCAACGTCTTTCCACTCCATTTAACATTCAATTTATGTCAATCCTATATAATCCAATTTATAAGCAAAACTACCTAGGGGTCATTCGTTACATTATGTTTCTCCAACCTTAAAATTGTTTTAGTGACACCCGAACTCAGTTCTTTTCCATCGGCTGAATTATTTGGGCAATCGAGTTAAAACACAACACACAATTATGCGGCTGTGACCAGATTCGGTTTCCCCACACCCTTGTATACATGCATGACTTCTCAAGCGTACACGACGATGTCGTCGCTTTTCATGACCCGAAACCGATCCGCGACATCACCCTCTTCGTACTCCCTGATATCAACCAACTCCTTAGAAGCAAGGTTTAGAAGTGATAAAAACGCATTTGCAGCGATTTTCTTGCTTATTGTCGGCATTTTGTTGGCTTTCACCTCCTCATTTTCATTTTTCTCATCATCCGCCGTTAATCTACTGGGAACGATATCTTCAAACAATAGTTTTCTTTTAAATGGTGGATTAGATCTCGTGGTCTTGCCCACAAATAGAGATCTTTCTTTTATATACTCATAGAATTTTCGTGCCTGGTGGTCCAACACTACTTGGAATGGCAGCTGTGTGAGCACGAGCTCAGCGTCAGCAAACGAATCCCTGCTTGTGTCGCTGGTGGCGGTCGTGCTTGGCCTGTCTTGATCAGTGGTTTTCCTCTGGGCGGTTCCTCTTGTCCTATGATACAAAATGTCAATTGGGTCGCGTTCACCACTTTTATTCGACCCCGCACCAAACGTATCGCTTCGAGTTCCCGTACGTGTATGTGTCCTTCCAAAACTTGACGGTGGTAAGTCTAAATTCATTTGCAAGAAATCCTGATGCGTGGAGGTGGTCCTCGACTGGCCCAGTTCCAACTCTTCATCAATTTGATCTAAATTTAAAAGTAAGTTATCGTTATCATTGTGGAAAGAATTCTCTCTACTACTGACCATTCTTCTACCCATTTCCTCGCTGGGCACATTGCTGCTAGACCGCTCAGAGTTAGAAATTGAATTGGACCGCTTACGTCCCCTCTCAATGGAATCACTATTATAGCCTACTCTATCACAAACCAAGCCTAGGGCACCTGTACCTTCCCCGTTTAGAACAAAATTCCAACATCTCTGCATGAATTCAGGCTGCTTTTCCAAGTCCATAATTTGTTGCCACGAGCGGAGAGTTGATCTAGATTCGTGTGTTTTGCGCTTGGAATCCATGAGCTCACAATAACCATTATGGTTACTTCTCAGTATTTCCGTGGACAATCCTGTTCTTTCATCGTAATGTATCATTCTTGGAATTATAGGCGCGCCCAAAGCTCTAGCAGTTTTAAACCTTTTTAAAGCGGGCCCATTTCCGTCATATTCACCTTCTAAGGAAGTCTCATCATCATCTTTCCCCTCGGGAAGCCCCAAAGGGGCGTTGGGTGCCGCTGTAGGTTCACCATGGGCATCGATTTCATTACTCTCAAATCTTTCATCGTCGAAATTCAGCGTAAAATCCTGGTTGTTGAAATTCACGTCAAAATTGCTATTGCTTCCCATTCGAGATTCTGTGCTAGAGCCAGTAGCTGTCCCTTGCTGGCTCGCCACATCATCAATATCAAGATTAAAATCCATATCAATAGGGATATCGTCCAACGTAATCGAACGATTTAGTCCTTCTAAAGAATCTGAACCGTCTCCATGTAATTGCCTTTCAAAAGCGTTGGAATTGGTCAATTCTCTTAAATAATCCTGTTTCCTTATTGTCATAGCGCCAGAGATATTTTCAGCGGGGGCCATGCCCAGCATATTTTCGAAATTTGAGACTTGCGAAATGTCAAACAGCAGATCATCGCTGAGAAAACCGTTCCCATTTTCATTTTTCCCGCCACTGGTTAAAATTGTAGTCGAGGCTAACTTTTGGTTGGCATCCAGAGATTTCTTATGTGTTGCCCTTCCTTGACCACTATATATCCTTTTCTGTAATTGGGCTAAAAGGCTTGTCAAATCGCTAAGCACATATTCTGTCTTCCTATAGTAACACACAGTAACTCCATATAGTAGGTTAGAAACGTAACGTAGAGGCAGCTTCATTTCGTTACTTTGGATGATCATACATGTATCAGGTATTGATACATTAATGATATCCTTCTTTTTAACAGCCGAGGACGTAGAAGGGCCTTCGTTAATATTTGACCTAGCGTAGGGAATACGACCCGTAGAACTTCCCAATGTACTTAACAGCCAAACCGTTGCCACACCTTCAGGGAAAGGGCCACCTCTGTCAACCTGACTCAACGAAAAATCTGAAACATTTATGGTAGCAGACATATATATTATTGGCTCAAGCAGTAAGATCTTAACTTATTGAAAGAATATTCAAAGGACTGAAAGAAAGTAATGAAGAGGGTCATTCTTTCCTTCTTTTTATAGTATAAACTTTTAGCCGCTGACAATATATATTTTTGGCGCGTCACAATTACCCGCACTACATTTACTCTGTGTAACAATTGCAGCATCTCTTCCTAATCGAAAGCCATATACAGTAAGCAATGCAACAATGGTGAAGTTGACTGTGATCTCTGGTTTGGAAATTGTTTAAGCGATCATGGGCACTGAAGCTAGGCAGCAGCAGCAGCAGCAGCAGCAGCAACAACAACAACAACAACAACAACAACAACAACAACAACAACAGCAACAACAACAGCAGCAGCAACAGCAACCTCAACCCCCTCAACAGCTATTCATGAGTCCTCAGGCAGAGAATTTAAGCTATATGTATAGCTTGGTCAAGAAACTGATTGATCAATTGAAAGAGAATAAGCAAAAGAAAGAGCAGTTGCTATGGGACGTGGATGTTTTATCAAAACAGCTGAGTCGTAAATCCAAGAGGTCTCAAACTGCAGCAAAGGATGATTTAGATGTAGTTATATTTCAGAAATTTTTGGATCAAAGATATAATTCGATCGGCGAAAATGAAGAAGAGAAAGTGGGAGTTGAAGAAGATGAAGGGGATGGTTCTGAGACTAAGTCCACCATTCTAAGAATGCAGAATGAGCAACTATTGAAGGTTCTCGACGCCAAGACAAAACTTAACAAAGATACTTTCTCTCTTTTAGACTACCATGAGGATGCCTTGAATGAAATTGTGAGGCATCTCAGAACAGAAGTATTGAAAAGCCATATGCTCTTCGTTGAGAAAGTACGAAACAAATTCAGTAGCGAAATGATACCAAAAGAAGACGAGGAATTTAGTGCCTATTTGGAAAATATTGAAGAGATACAGAAGCTAATAGATTTCTCACATGCATATCGGCTCTTATTAAGGCTCTGTGATCAATAATATCGTAATCTAAAAACTCGCTTAACCAACAAATGTTCAATGATCTGACAGTACATCAAATAACCTTGACGTTCTTGGGACTATGAAATGGTGGAAGACAGAGCTGAAATTGAAGCCACATATTTGGAGCTAAATTCGCTAAGCTAGAGGGAACAAATGATTTCCAAAGGAATCTATATGTGTTCTGGGTTTGATTTGGGTATTCTATGGACAGCGTCTTTCCCCGCAGCTAACTAATATTCATGGGTGTGTTTAAAAGGCAACTTGAATAGTTCTGTCGTTCAGATATGTCGATGGGATGTTTTTGTGCGGAATGCTCAAAAATTTGGTGAGTTACGCGGAAAAGTAACCAAAAACACTGTATTAGAAGTTTATCGATAAACGCTGAGGACGACACTAATATTCAATGGTCACTTTACCTTTGTTCTTTCGACTTCTATTTTCCTTTCATCATCTTGTAGCCGTTGAAGTAAATCGACCATTCAAAACAGGCATTTCAAGGACAATGAATGGTATCTGAGCACGGAGGAATACTTTAGGCGTTTCCATCACTGTTGTAATGTCAGCACTGCTGGGTTACGTGGATAATTTGCGCAGTCAATAGGTTCAGCATCAGCTGAATGAATTTCACTATTTCCAGGAGAGTTCTGACTATGATTTCAGGAACTTGAGATAAGATTTTGACAGCACATTTCTCTCTTTTCACATTTGATTTCATAAACTGATTCTATATCATATAACAATAATATTAGAATCTTTTTTTTTTAGCGCCATTCATAGTTAATGCAGAACGATTTACGGCAATTCTTCACCTTTGCTGAACAAGCATGGAATGCTTGCTAACGACAAAGATTCAGAGACTTTTAGGTTTGGCAGGCTTTAATATTTACTGATACAAGATTCAAGAAACGTTCAGCCATGAAATTAGACTTCCATACGTGGTAGGAAGCATATGACCAATGGCTGATGTTTTTATGACACCAAGTTATTTCAAGCTGTGTTAATATGATGCTGATGTTTCTACCTCAATATAATTGCAACACTAGTAAATGAAATCTGTTGCCTCGAAAGTTTGGGCTTTAGATCTTTTTTTCCAGCTTTTTTTCCGATTTCTTAAGAGGCCATAATGGGACACATATCATGTCCACCATCCAAGAAAAGCTCTTTTAACAGGGAATTTGCAAAATTTGGGTGGTTAACGAATCTTATAATAAAAGTATTAAATTTTTTCTATTTTTTCCTCCCATCTTTCTCTTACTCTCGGCTTTATTATATTAATTTAATAAATATATTAAATTAGTAAATTTATATGTATAAGATATTAATGATAGCATCTGCCATTTTGTATAAAATGAACTAAAGATAAAGATAAATATTATATTATACTACCGGCGATCCCAAATAGGCCCCCTTCTATAAAATATTACTATGTGAGAGCACCAAATGTTTGCGCTTATTATGCTTCAACTTAAGATGGAATCCTGTTAATTGAAAGGGACAATCTGAATTAGAGGAGGATAAACAACTTCTGATAAGTGTTCTGGCAAATTCCTCGAGGTCTTATACATGTCTCTTTTAATGTCTGTAGCATCACCATACTGAGGTGATTATCTTGTAGGTTGCCTTTTTATGTAATAGGTCGTTCTGGTCCCCTGGCTAGGGATCTCATTACGGGTTCTTTGATTTATCTCGTCGATTCTCGTGTCCTATGTCACTTCTGTTCAAGGTAGCGTTTCGTACGAGCTTTCTATTCGTTCGGATTTAGCCTAGTAGAGAGAACAGAGCGCCAGACTGAAGAGAACTTAGGTCAAGTCCTGTATTTGATCCACAAAATTCGCATTCATTTTTGCATTTTAAAGTTTTCACACAAAACACTACATTAGAGGCTTGCGTTTTAATCAAATGTTTAGTCATGTATATTTGTTGAATGATTTAAGTACTTTTCTCTAGACAATTAAAATATCTAAGCAATAACATGAAAGTCAGAGCGAGATTTAGACAGACCGTCAGATACAATCTTTTCAATTTCATCGGGATCACTGGTTATCTTCGTGAGATTCTCAGAACCGTGCTTCGTAACCAGCACATCATCCTCAATGCGAACACCACCAATATACATATACTTTTTCAAAACTTCATTGTCAACGACCTCTTTTCTTTCTGGTACTTTGTTCAAAAACTCAGCAATCAGAAAGTCATTGAAGTAACAACCTGGTTCGTTTGTAACAACCATGTTTTCTTCCAAGGAACGACGAATCCTTAGGTACTTGAAGTAAGGATCTGCATCGTGCGGATTTGGCCTCCCTGCCACATCATGAACGTCCAATCCCATTAGATGTCCCAGACCATGAGGGTAGAACGCACAAGAAGCTCTTCTTCGGAATATTTCTTCTTCCGAAAATTGGCTCTTGAATATTCCTAGCTTTATTAGATGCTTTATCAGCACTCTATGGGAGAACAAGTGAAGATCTTCCCAGTTGACACCTGGCTTAATCCTTTTCATGACTTGAGTCTGCATATCGCGAACCGCCTCATAAATTTGACGATGCTCTTTGGTAAACTTACCACTAAGTGGGAAGCATCTGGTAACGTCGCTTGTGTAATTTTGCCACTCCGCTCCACAATCAATGAGAACAGAAGCTTTACCCGCCAGGTCCTCTGAGTTTCGAACATAGTGTAAAGTACCACACGCAGGACCTGAGCAGCAAATAGGGTCGTATCCCATTGTGCGTGCTCCCTGCCTAATAGCATGATAAGTAAACTCTGCTTGGATATGCACTTCATTCAACTCAATTGGAAGGGAAGACATTACTGAAAAATGGCAGGTATCAGTTATTTCTGCAGCTTTTTTCAGTACTTCAATTTCATACCAGTCCTTGGTTACTCTGGCCTCATCCAACGCGAAAAAAAAACTTGGATGCTGAGGGGTCAGTCTTGATTTGATTAGTTCATCATGAACGTTATCCAAATCAGTGGTTAAAATAACATAATTTTTCAAGTTGTGCAAAGTGCTCTCAATGTTATCGGCATATAATACCTGGTCCACATCAAATGCTTTTGCGGCGTCCTCACCACTCATGGGTAAGCCACTCCAAACAACATCGTCCCATTCGACATTGGGCAAGAATAAAACCAAATGGTCTTTTTTCATATCGAATAATAGCGATGAACCGGGAATATTCACGCCTGACAAGTAGTAAAAGTATCGATTTTGTCTGAACGGCTTCTCGGTATCGCAATATTTGTTTAATTCAATTTCTTCACCAGCAATAAATATGGCAGTAGTTTCAGCAGACAGCTTTGGATTCTTTTTCAATAAACAATTCTTGACTTTAATATTGTGAGACTTAGCAGGATATTTGTGGCCGCTAATAGTGAGAGGAATAGAATTGGCATCCACTGTATCCTTCATCATTGTGAAATCTTTTTCGCACTCCTGAGGGGACGAACCGGTCCGTAGCAGCAGCTTCCGAAGATACAATCGTCTCTTGACAAGGGTAAAAGTAAGGAGTGAACTTGTAACGAGTGCTGAAACCCAGATGAAAAACATGAAGGAGAAATTAAACTATTCTTCAGAGCTAGTCCTGAAGGAAGTGCCCTTGAACCTGCTACAGAGTTGCACAAATGTGCCAAGTTGGCTGCAAATAGCGCCATGCAATGCGCTAAATTGAATCCGAGCTAAACAAACATTTTCGAAAAATAAGATAAATTGAGTTTCACCGATGAGGTAAGCACGAACGAAAGAGCTACTCTGCATATTCTCTTATGGAGTCAGGAGGCGTGAAACGTAAGCTTGATGAATTAGACCGTAATGGGGTGAAATCCGGAAAGAGGAGACTCGAACCCTCGTATGCCTTTTTAGAGACAATTGACGAAAGAAAGCTGGATTTCGATTTTGAGAAAAGGTGCAGTGTTACCTTGTCACATCTTAACTGCTATTGTTGTTTGGTGTGCGGCAAATACTTCCAGGGCCGACGAGAAAATACCCCGGCATTTTTACACTCTGTAAATGAGAGTCATCATGTTTTCATTAATTTCAATTCTTTGAAAGTATATTTATTGCCCGATGGTGTTGAGGTTAAAGATCAAGGGAGAATCCAGGCCTTGGTTAGAATACGAAGTGCCATTAGACCCTGTTTCAGCAAAGAAGAAATTAATAGGTTTCCCGATAAATGTTTTGATTTGAACAAGCAAAGATATACCAATGGCTTTGTTGGATTAAATAATAATTCTTCTGGCAATGAGTCAATTAACGTGGTCTTATTATTGCTCTCTCACATTGTTCCGCTTAGAGATTATTTCTTGCTGAAGGATACAGACCACGAAGAAGAGATGATAAGACGACTAGCCATCATAATACGCAAGTTGTGGTCTCCGAAATTGTTCAGGCCTTACGTTTCTTCAGAGGAGTTTTTGGCATACCTTTCAATCTTAGATAAAAGCACTTTTGACAAAGCAAGTGACCCTAGGCAATTATTCGTGTGGTTGGTAAACACTTTGGCAGACAAGTCCTCGTGCTTAAAGAACATTCTCAGTAACGCTTTCCGGGGTACAGTGCAAGTCATGACGATACCGGTAAAGGCAGTCGTCAATGCTAACGGTGATTTCGTGGAGTTCCAAAGGGAGTATGAGAGCCAAAAGGTCAATATGATCTCGTATTGGTGCTTGACCTTGGATCTTCCTCCCAGTCCCTTATTTAAAGATAATCGTAATGCCAACGACTTACCTCAAGTGAGCATCGAGGAGCTAATGAAGAAGTTCAATGGCACTCAGGAGCAAGAGTTTGCCCAGGGTTTAAAAAAATATCGATTAGTGTGCTTGCCCCCATACCTGATTTTACATTTTAACCGTTTCAAGAAAAATGATTCTCAACCTGTGAAAAGCCGGAATAAAACGATGGTGGAGTTTTCTCAAACTTTAAAGCTACAGGACACTGTGTACACCTTAATTGCTAATGTAGTTCACGACGCAGCCAAAAGCACGGCGGTTGAAGATGATGAAAAGAGTCTGTGGAAGATCCAGATGCTCAATTCCGCGAATGATCAGTGGGTAGAGTTGGACGGCGCCACGACCCGCACAAAAGAACGCGAACTGTTGTTCCTACAAGAAACTTACATTCAAGTTTGGCAAAAACATGTAACCTGATCAAAGATTTCCATTATAAAATGAGGCATGCATTACATAGAAGATTTTCATTTAATTGCAACAGAGTTTACACCAGCGGTCAAAGTCGACACTATATTGTTTTCCAATACAGCATCAGACGTCTCAGAAAGATGCTTCTTTGGGTCTTGCTTGCCCACGTAACGGGTCTTAAGCTCTTCTTCCGACAGTTCCCTCTCTTCTTCAATTCTCTTCGAGTACAGCTTAGCAATCTTAACAAGGCTCTGAGTGGCCTCGAGATTCTGGTTCTCCTTCTCCTTGTAATCGTACATTTTCAAGCCTGATTGCCACTTTTCCTTGTGCAGATTCATCAACATCTCAGTTTCCTTCGACGTTTTATGATAATCGATATTTAAAGAATAGTAGTGTCTGTTCAACCCATGTATCAATGCCTGAATGTTTGCCTTGTTCAACAGTCCTGCATTCGAAGTAGTTTGTCTGGGTTCCTGGTTGTTTATCAGTGCGCCGGTGTCAATCAGCCTAAATGCATCAATGACCACTTTACCCTTAACAGATTGAATGGGATCTACCACTACAGCCACTGCTCTGCTATTTAGTTGTTCAAACGACTTCTGGGTATTCACATCCACGGAGGACAACCAGCAACCAAACCCAGGGTGAGAATGGTACCAGCCTACAACCATCTGATCTCTGCCAGTCTGCTTCAACATATCCATCATTCTTGCCTGGAAAATGTCATCGACTGCTTCCACAGACACACCAGTACCACTCTGTGGCATGGCAAACACGTCTACCACGTTCACCGTATAGTCATCCACGAATTCTCCGAGCATCAACCCCATTACCTCCATAGGAACACCGGCTCTGCCATGCTTTAACATCTTCAAAAGCGCTATCGAAGATATGTAAACGGTCTCCTTAGTATCGTCACGGTTGGCATCCGCCATGCCAACCTTACTATTCATCATTAGCCTCTGCAGTCTCTCCATGATCAATCCAAAGATTAAATAACAATCACAAGTGCTCAAGACTTGCCAATCTTTGATAATTATTGTACGTTCTAAGCTGGTTTATGAAGGTTCAGACTGGTTTGCCACCTATAAAAACAATTTAGGCCTAAGGTTAAAGTGGTCATATTTCACGATTCGGTTCCTTAAACACAGGTTTAACCCTAGACTAAAAGGAGCAGTGCTTTCATCAGAGATCTTGCATATGATAAAGCTTGAGGCAGTTAGAGGTGATATATGATAACGCTTGAGGCTACGAGTGGTATATGATGAGTGCAAATGGGAGGCAGCAGGAATCATCCAATTCCCAGACTACTAATGTGGAGCAACCAATACCGTGCTTGCAACTTCGGGCATCTCAGGAGCAACAGGGGGAGCAGGGACAGACTCAGAGTGAGAGACCCTCCAGACCCAGCGTTAGGTGGCAATCGGATGTAATTGACAACGAGAATATGAATAAAAAGAAAACCAAGATTTGCTGTATTTTTCACCCTCAGCAAAACTTCGATGATGAGTGTGATTGTCCCTCTGACCACGACAGTGATTTATCCTCTTCTTCCTCTTCCTCATCTTCAGGATCTGATGAGGAAAGAGGCTTGAACTTTGAACAGAGAAGGGAGAGAAGGGTGGCTAGACGGCATCGTAAGTTGAACCAAAAAAGATCTGAAAGCCCCAATGCCTACGAAACGCAGCCCGATTATTCAAAGCATCATGCTCAGCACTAGAGCTTATTTATTTAAAAGAATAATGTATCATAGAAAAACAAAATCGTTTGTGTAGTTTTACATTTACATTTTTATACTAGCCTATGTCAAGTCTAATCAAGGCGCTGTAAGTCTCCCTCGGCATCTTGTATTGAATCATACCTGCGTACATCATGCAGTTTTTGGACACATTTTTTAAGGCCTCTACTTGTTGTGCTTTAGCCAAGGATTTGTAGTCAGTTTGGTTGAGGCTGGTGATCAAGTGTGAAATACAGCTCATGACCATTATGAGTAAGTTGGGGATGTTTCTGATGATATTTTCGTTGAGAGCAGGAAAATCTTGAGCTTTTTTTCTTGCAGATATCTCATCTGAGAATGGCAATAGATCTAATTCTTCAATTTGAGCCAGTGTGTTTTCCCATTGTTTGGCGAAATAGGCTCTTCTAGCATCTGCCAATTTTAAAAGTAAAACACACGTTTCCTTGTTCTTGCTTTGAACCTTCTTTGAGATTTCGAGATTTTCAATGTAAATCGACACAATTTTCTTTGCTATTAATATAGGGTTTGTCTCGCTGTTATCATCCATAGTCACTAATGGTTGGTCCAAATCTGTGTTGCTTAACAAGTCACTTAGTAGTCCATTCACAATTATGACGACAATGTTATACTCTTCGGAAAGTTGATATAATAACAGACAATCATATACCCTCCCGTCTTCATCTGCTCTTAAGGCCGCATGTTCAGTTATCTTTCTCAAGAACTCTTTTTCATCTTTCAAATGTAACAAAGATTGCCTCTCTTCCAAAACACCTGGTATCCTTGTACCATCTCTGTTGATTTTCCCTAATAAAATGGTGAATTCCTTTGTTTCCAGAACAAGCTCTCTCAACGCCTCATGGCACATTTCCACCTGTTCCGGTGTATCGATCAATGCGATCAGTATCAAGTACTCTGCTGCAATTCTTGGATCGGAATATTTGAATGATTTGGTGTAGTTTCCCAATACTTTAGCGAAATTGATTTTTCTTTCATTGCCCCTGACGGAGATAAAGTCCATTTCCTTAGTATTTGACTTAGTATCCGGGTTGTTACTTTCAACTTGCAACAAGCCCTGATTAGCCATGGCAATAGCAAGATGGACGGCGTCAATCTCACTGATGGAATATGCGTGTTCAATAGCCAGTTCATATAGACCACCCAAAATTAAAACTTGCAAATAGTAATTGGAAAATCTTGCAGAACCATAAGACATAATTATGTTTTGAAAATCGCTTAAACTGTACCTTTCGTATACAGGGTCGCTGTCCGAGATATCGTCCTTGATCAACATGAAATGGATCCACAGCCAGTCCTCGACGCTGAGGGTGATAAACGAAATATTTTTCCTAGTCAAATCGCATCTTCCAATGATTTTATAAACAGCGAGTCTAAAAGGATCACCATCAAGGGAACTCTTGATGTGTTGACTATACTCAGTGTGCAGTCTGGCAGAAAACTCCACTGGCAACTTATGATCTTTGGACGATACATAAGCTTTCAAGTAGGTCAAAAATGATTGCTCAACTTTTTTGAAACTAGCTTTGTTATTCACGGCAACCTCCAGTGCCTCTTGTAACAACCCGGCCCTCAATAAATAAAATATCAGGGCCCAAATAGGGATACCATTGATAAATGTTAAATTATTAAACTTCCAGGTGTTGTTAGGATTTTTCAACTTGCAATCAATGAAAGATTTTATTTTGTTTATGTTCGTGGGCAATCCTTCATTCAAATTCTTCTTGTAAAGGTGATCGACATACCCCAAAAATTGATTTTGTAGATACGACTTGGCGTTTTGCACTACATCAGTATTCAATTTCAATCCTTCCAAAACCTTGCAACTCTCCAGCAGTTGCCTGTTCTTCATGTCACCGCCACTGCTCAATGCACCGGACAATTCTTTCAGCAAGGGAAAATCCTGCTTTGTTTGCCTGGCATTGTTGAACCGGTAAACGATTTTGGCATATTTCTCGAATTTCTCTCTTACTGCATAGTTTTCGTTAACATTCAACCTAGTCTCCCCACCATTTAATATGCTAGAACCATGGTTCCCCCATGTTGGCAATTTAGGATTTAAAGGAGCAACATTTCTATTGGGGTCTGTGTAATTTTTCTTTTGAATAAGAATGCCAAAATTCTCACGAACTTCTTCCTTACGTTGATCCCAATCCAAGCTCAAATTTTGATTAACAAAATTGTCGAAATCTTTAGCAGCTATAGAGAGAAGATGTTCAATAGACGACAAAATGTTTTCATCCTTCTTTGCCTCTAGGTATGTTTCAATTTCACTTCCTACCTGCTTTTTGGAAACCGTTTGCTCCAACAACTGTTTCGACTGTAAGTTTTTCAATGAAAGATCCACATCTTCAATGGCCAACCCACTACCAGCCAGGAGATAATGGGCTTTTGTGTGATCCGCATTTACTTCCTTCTTTTGTCTCAAGTCATGCGCTCTTTTCCTTATTTCATTGACACTTAGCTGAATAGAGCCCAGTTCTGAAGAAGTAGTGGGCAAGTTTTTAGATGTCTCAATTAACTCGTTCAGAACTTTCGCAGAACCTTTGAGGGACACATCTTGAGAATTGCCCGTCTTTGAGGGCCTCGAATCCAAGTTTAAATTCATATCGGGTCCTCAATTCCTTGCAATGGCAGCTCGCTCTTTGACACTTATTTTCCTTCTCACCAGTTTCTCAGAGAACAAGCAAATTTTTGTTCACAGACAACTTAGAGCCAATAGTGTTACCCGCATTAGATAAAGTATAACTATAAGTGATCATAATATCAATGGTCTCTGAACTTCAGCAGATTATTTTAATTCCAATATAAATCCATATAAATATCTATGGACATCTTTTCCAAGTCAGGATCTAGGCTCTTTTCGAATATTTCATTGGCTCTTTCCGGCCTGTTGCTGAAATGGCTGTCGAGGTGGGTCTTGAATTTGTCTAACAATAAAGGTGTTCCTTCTTTCCTTCTGAAGCGGTGACCTATTGGATACTCTACGACGATCTCATTCAGTTTGGTACCATCTTTCAATTCGATTAGCAATGCGTTCCCTATAGATCTCTTACAAGGGTCATGGTAATCCAAAGTGAACCTATTATCGTGGATGCAAAACATCTTGCCTCTTAATTCATCAATTTCTGGTCGTT
>JAJLTM010000064.1:0-11454 GCA_030568175.1 Zygosaccharomyces lentus
CGAAGCAATTTGGTGAATTGCAATTGCAACTTGATCTTGGTATTGCAACACAATAGAACAACACTTTCAAGCATCATGGTTTTTCCAATCATCCCTTTGTATTCTGAGAATCCGGAGAGCGCTTTGAGTGACAAGCCGTACTTGTCCCTCACGGGCCAGGCCCTACTCGACGCTGAGAAGTTATCTAGTAAATCCATCAAGGCCTTCACCTCTGAGTCTGGCTCCTCGTTGTTATTTTGCTCTGTTTTGGTGAAAAGCTCAGGGCTTCTCAGCGATGACGATGTCGTGGATCTTCTTAATAACGGTGTCTCGACGCTCTTCCTAAAGGACAAAAAATATGCAGACCACCTGGCGGAAGAAGTTGGTGTTTCTCCAGAAAGACTGACTTTGCTCGAGGGGTCCATTTACCGGACACAATTCGGTGTAAAGGGTGAATTCAGCCTTGATAGGATAGTACCCGTGGAAAAACTGCAGGCGGACTTTTTAGTTAAAGCCCTTCTGTCTACTGCGAAGACTGATCGTCCAGATGGTCTGTACACTACGCTAGTCGTCGACAGTTACGAAAGGTGTCTTGGTTTGGTGTACTCCTCCAAGGAATCTATCAAACTGGCGGTCGAGAGGCAGGTCGGCGTTTACTATTCTCGTTCTCGCCGTGAGATTTGGGTCAAGGGGCTCACTTCAGGCAACACTCAAAAATTGCTTTCCATCCAACTGGACTGTGATGGTGATGCTCTGAAATTTGTAGTGGTGCAGGAGGGCCCCAGTGCAAGCTTTTGCCACTTGGATACGGAATCATGCTTTGGGCAATTGAAGCAGGGGTTGGTCGGTTTGGAGAGACTATTGCAACAGAGAAAGGCAAACGCCCCCGAGGGCTCCTACACTAAGAGGCTGTTCAGTGACCCAGAATTGTTGACCGCCAAGATCAAAGAAGAGGCAGAGGAATTGACTGAAGCTCGTACGAAATCTGAGTTGTCTTGGGAAGCCGCTGACTTGTTCTATTTTGCGCTAGCCAAGCTAGTAGCTAATGACGTGAGCTTGAGCGAGGTGGAGTCCAACTTGCACACGAAGCACTTGAAGGTGACGAGAAGAAAAGGTGATGCCAAGTCCAGGTTTTTGGAAAAGAAACCAGAGCAGGCTGCTCCTGCAAGTAGCGTCAGTGGCGCAAGCACTGCTGTTGGTTCGTTGGAGCTCAGTGTTCTTGAATCAAAGAACAAGGCCGACATCGAGAAGGCATTGACCAGACCCATCCAGAAGACTTCCGAGATCATGCACCTGGTGAACCCTATTATAGAGAACGTCAAGAAAAATGGCGACAAGGCTCTTGTCGAGTACGCGGCCAAGTTCGACGGTGTGAAATTGGAGAATTCAGTGATAGAAGCACCTTTCCCCCAGGAATGTTTTGAAGGCTTGACAGCTGAGCTTAAGGAATCTCTTGATCTGTCAATGGAAAACGTCCGCAAATTCCATGCGGCTCAACTACAGAAGACAACCATGCAAGTGGAGACTCAGCCCGGTGTCGTTTGCTCGAGATTTGCACGCCCCATTGAGAAGGTTGGTCTATACATCCCTGGCGGTACTGCCGTGTTACCAAGCACTGCACTGATGCTTGGTGTGCCAGCTCGAGTGGCCCACTGTCAAGAAATTGTCTTTGCGTCTCCCCCACGCAAATCAGACGGTAAGATCTCCCCTGAAGTAGCTTACATCGCCCACAAGGTCGGTGCTTCCAAGATTGTGCTAGCAGGTGGTGCTCAAGCAGTGGCAGCCATGGCATACGGTACGGAAACCGTTCCCAAGGTCGACAAAATCTTGGGACCAGGAAATCAGTTTGTCACTGCCGCGAAGATGTATGTGCAAAACGACACGCAGGCTCTATGCTCAATCGATATGCCAGCAGGCCCGAGCGAGGTACTAGTTATATGTGATGAAGAAGCGGATGTCGACTTTGTCGCCAGTGATCTGCTTTCGCAAGCCGAGCACGGTATTGACTCGCAAGTTATTTTACTTGGTGTGCAATTGAGTGAACAGAAAGTACAGCAGATCCAAACCGCAGTACGTGAACAGGCCCTGCAGTTGCCCCGTCTGGAAATTGTCAGCAAATGTATCGCACACAGTTGCATCATTCTGTGTGGCAGCTATGACGAGGCCTTCTCAGTTTCGAACAAGTATGCTCCTGAGCATTTAATCCTTCAAATCAAAGATGCTGCAGACTATGTCAAATTGGTCGACAATGCCGGAAGTGTTTTCGTTGGCGCCTACACTCCTGAATCATGCGGTGACTACTCAAGCGGTACCAACCACACTTTGCCCACTTACGGTTATGCCAGACAGTATAGTGGTGTGAACACAAGCACGTTCCAGAAGTACATCACGGCGCAGAGCATCACTCCAGAGGGTTTGGAAAACATTGGTCGTGCAGTGATGTCGGTCGCTAAGGTGGAAGGTCTTGATGGCCACAGAAATGCCGTCAAGATCAGGATGAGCAAATTGGGACTTCTGCCACAAGGTTTCCAATGATTCAATGTAGTTAAGTAACGACTGTACGTAGAGTTACTCTCCCGTGAACAGGCCTCTGTCATTTGACAGTCGGAAAGTTTGAGTCTCCGGACCCGAATCTACTGCACCTTCAACTTGAACAACCGAAAACTGAACAAACGAAGAGAAGAGAGCTTGCTGGGCAACATATAGCATACTACTGGAATACCACCTATCGGGCACAATAAGCTGCTAGACCATGAGAAGCTCCTCAAGACCCTTGTATAAATGCACTCAAAACCTCCTGAGAGCGCGCAGATCCACTCGCCCAACGCAACCGCTGCTCCCACCTATCCATCTGTATAGAAAGATTCTACAGGAGCACAGAAATCTGCTTCCCATGCAAAGAGACCTAGGCGACCAATACGTCAAGAATGAGTTCAGGTTGCACAGATCCACCGAGAACCCGCTCCACATCGTTGGATTTCTCGCCAGCTGGCAGGATTACTTGCGTATGATCACAAAGGGTGACTGGATGGACGAAACGCTTTCCACTGAAGTGTTAGAGAAGCTGTCGCCGGAGCAAGTTACTCAGCTATACGAACTCATGAAAGAAACGCAACAAGTGCGTGATGGTAAGAGCGAGGAGTTTGGGGTCGACAAGAAAAATTAGCAAGGTCTGAACAGGCCCCAAGCAGCGCATTAACGGACGGGAGGATACATCCTCTTAAAGCATGTCTATAGCTCATCATCTGTAAATCGTTGTTTACGTACTGAAATTTTTCAAGATGACTCTTCGATGAAAACGTCAAATAAGCTGTAGGTGAAATTTACAGTAGCTTCACATTAGCGCTGTCAAGCCCTCCTGTGCCTAGTTTCTAATGGTTACTGAACCTGAATCTGTGCACTGTATGAAGAATGGGTTTCTAGTTGTCCCATTCAGACTCCCGGAACACCGTGCGTTACCTCATGATGGACTAAAATTTCATTATATGTTTATCAAGAAACACCAGTCTGAGAACGATGAAGAGAAGTACTGTCTTTTTATAGTGAATATTCCACTACTCACTGGGTTTGACACTTTGAAATCCACATTCAACAAACTATGCGCTCAAAATGACACAGTTTCTCATATTCAAGCCCTGCTGCACCACGACGAGTTTGGTCTGAAAGAAGTGGATCTATCTAGCCTTACATCTAATTTGATGTCCACTGCAGCACCTGGGGAGGCTCGTTTCACGCCTAGAAACACCGCATTGCTCAAATTCGTGGACGAGGCTAGTGTGAGCAACTGTTGGAACGCATTAAAGAAGTACTCACAGGTGGATCGATCCAAATGCATAGAATGGGAATACAGCTCGCCATCTGTATCAACTTTTTTGAATTTCTACAAACCGTTGGATACAGACTACCTAAAAGAAGATATCGCGACGCACATGTCCATATTTGAACAGCGCGAACAGCAGGCCCAAGAGGATGTACAGAGGTCCCTCGTGGACGAAGATGGCTTCACACTAGTGGTGGGTAAAAACACCAAATCTTTGAATTCGATCAGGAAGAAGGTGTTGAACAGGAATCCCTTGTCCAAGCATGAGAACAAAGTTCGGCCACCTACAGCTGCCGACAAGAAGGCCAAGCAAGATTTTTACAGGTTCCAGATTAGAGAACGCAAAAAGCAGGAAATTAGCCAACTGCTGACAAAATTCAAGGATGATCAGGAGAGGATAAAGGTGATGAAAGCCAAGAGAAGATTTAACCCTTATACATAAATGCAAATACAAATAAGAGAAAAAGAAATATTAATATTGGAGTAATTCTTTTATTCACTCTCTTTATATGACATTCGAAGACCTCCTCTATAGTCTTCCACCGGGTGTCGCATGTCCTTCAACGTCCACTTCTGCAAAATCACCCCGCCGTCTTAGCATTATGGCAGGGTGGAGTCCCTGCTGTTTCAGATTCTTAAAGATGACCACTGGTTTTTCTTCCAAGTCAAGGATGCGTTCCTGATCCCCGTAGCATATTACCAATACGTATTGCCTCCAATCTTGATCGCTCAAATTATGCCTCTTCATGGCATTCTTCAGTATACGCTCGCAAGAATCTTCTTTGGAAGCACGCAATTGCTTCAAGGGTTCCGTAGATGCCGGTTGCATCGCCTGTGAAGGTGCTAAATTTTCGCTGGCGAGATGGGATGAGGTGGACCTGTTGGGATTCGTGGTCTTCACAGAATGAGCACTAACCTTGCGGGAAACATTCCCATAAGGTGCAGCCTGACCGGCCACGGATTCGCTGTGATGGGTAGTGTCGAAATAATCGCTACCAGCGCTTGGCTGTTGATAGCCAAATTGTTGTGCGGAGGAAAGCTGAGGGCTACAACCAGAGGTTTTCACCACTTCAAGTACATCACCACGCAATCTCGTGTACTGGGACTGGAACTCTTGCAATTTTTGAGAAATGGTGCTATGAAGGTTTTTCAGGGCGACAATCATGTTCTCCTGTTGTTCTTGTAATTTCATATCACCATCCACTCCTTGCTGCAACCTGTTGAGCAACACTTTGAAACGTATAGCCAGGCTCAAATTACCCTCGCATAATTCCTTACAATCGTCCAGTGTCAATTCACACAGCAGCTCTCCATTGATATCATTAGCGCAAAGATGATCTACCAATGGATCTTCCTCTGTTATCTCCAAGGAGGAAATGCACCATTTGACAACGTCATCCACGGACCAGCTGGTGTATTCTTCACTGACAAAAGGTGATATATTCGAGTTGGGTGCCCCTTCATTCTCCAGCTTCTCAGACATTTCTCCTACGGTGGATTTTCCCTAGAGTTTTCATGAACGGTTAAAGTTGTGTGACATTGAGATCTCACAAGAACACATAATATAAGTCGCAACTACAGCAATTACCTAGTAAAAATATTCTTATGAATTAATTCTAGCTCGTTCAGATATATAACCGTGTTATGTACAAGATCTTTCCTTTCCCTACCGTTCTCCCCAGTCCAGGTTTAACGCTCCTTCCAGATGTCGTCTGCGGTGCCCCTGTGGGTCTTGTTGAATTCTACCTGCTCTTTGTTCCACTGCTGCACCTTGATGGGATCTTTGCTATGAAACATGCAGAATTTCAACTTGGCCTGTTGCTTCTGACATGAGTTGAATTCACCAAAACGGTAGTAGGAACGGAACTGACCACCAACCGAGTAGCAAGCAGTCAACTGGTCAAAGGCCTCCATACAAGACATTGTCGTGGGGTATTTGCTGGACATGGTCGCTCGCTACCTTTCTTTTCCTATGACTAGTCAGCTGCAATACGGTACCGAATTTTGTTTTGTAAGCTCATCGGTTGAAAAATTGCACTTCACTTACATTATAAAAGGGTTCCGAAACATGTAATGCTGAGGGTCGGGTGCATTGTTCCCCGTTTATTCGCCAACCACTGCAAAATTAGACCGTTTAGCCAGAGTATAACCATGTCTAAACAATGGAACCCCAAGCTGAACTCCGAGCAGCTATCTGTTCTAAGGGACAAGAACACAGAGCGGCCCAATACGGGCGCTTATCTGCACAATCAGGAGCAAGGTACATACCACTGTGCCAACTGCGACTTCCCACTTTACTCCAGTGGGGCCAAGTTCGATTCCGGGTGCGGTTGGCCCGCGTTCTACGAGGAGGTCTCCAAGGATTCGTTGCAATACCATGTGGACCATGCCTTCGGCATGAAACGCGTGGAAGTGTGTTGCGGGCGATGCGGTGGCCATCTGGGCCACGTCTTTGAGGGCGAAGGTTGGCAAAAGATGTTGGACTTGCCCAAGGACACCAGGCACTGCATCAACAGTGCATCCCTCAATTTTGTCAAGAACTAGGCATATATATATATATATATATATGTATATACATATATAATTCATTCATTCATTCATATCCTTTTGTCGTCGCCGAAGGGATCTTCCTCTTCCTCCTCCTCCTCTCCAGAGGCCGGCTCCTCCTCGGATATCGCATCGTCTTCCTCTGCAGAGATCAGACCGCCTTGCTCCTCTGACTCGTCGTAGTCGTCGCTGCCTATGCTCTGTGAGGAGCCGCCAACACGTTCGTCGTATTCCGCCAATGCAGCGACCAACTCTTCATTGCAGTGGATCAAAGAGCCCAGATACTCCCCCTCGGTGACTACCTGTAGGTACCTCAGGACTTTGCGACGAATGGCTCTGGCCTGCTCGAATTTTCTAGTGGCCTCTGGGTCGTCCGAGGACCTCTCGTCATCGCGCAACACCATGAGGGCGTTCTTCAATGACACCGAGATCGCCAACCCATCGCTGATCACCATGCGAATCTTGGGGATCTCCTTTTCCAGGCTAATTTGCGGGATGTTGTACAGGTCGTCAGGGTGCCTCTCATGGCGTTCCGGGTCCAACTCTGACGCAAAAATGGAGTTGTCCGCCGCGTCCTCCATGAAAGTGCTTCTCCTAGACCGTTTGTACTTCTTCTTGACCTGTACCGACAACCTGTAAAGGCCCTCGTAGGTGCGGCTATTTTCCGCCTCCTCGGATACTATGAATGCGTACCACGCAAGCACGCTGTGCACCACGTTCTTCACCAGCCTCGAACTGTACTTGTTTCCTCTTGAATCGACTGCTTGGCCCATGGCGATGACCTTTACACGCTCCAACAATTTGACATCGTTGTAAAGAATCCCCATTTTCAGACCTTGTGAAATGAAAAGATCCAGTACTTCGAACGCTCTGCTGGCTTCCAGCTTGCTCCCGTATTTCAGTTTTTTCCGCAGGGCCCTGGCGGCCTCCTCTTGATTATTGCCGTACTCGTGTTGGCTGCTGCAGTTTTTGATGAGCCCTATCATGTTGGCCAATTCCTCCTCCACGGAAAAATCCTCCCTTGAAGCCACAGTGTTGATTGTATCCGTGATGGAAGTGTGCTGGTGATCTGTGAAGAAGCCCATAGTGTCTGAGGCTCAATTGACGGTCCAAGTAGCTCTGCCCTAGCGTTGTGAGTGCAATTCCTTTACAACAGTGTATACGTGCTGCACATCTTCTTTTCATTTTTAAGGTGCGGCTTTCGATTGTTTACACCAGGGCTCAAATTTGGAAGCTAGGGCTTGATACTGTTTTACCTCTTGTGGAATGTGGACTGACAGTATACTAATGTGGTAATAAGCGCCGTAAACGGCAAGTAGATCGAAATCCAAAACCGTTGATAGAAAAATTCTTATAGTCGCTAAGTCTAAATGGATACTCCAAGACTATAGAATCGTTTCAAGAGCTGCCAGGTCCATTCACGTCTTTTACTCGGTGTTTGTGCCTTTTCTTAGTAGAATATCCAGGGAAAAATTGTCCAGGAACATGTCATAAGGCATGCGCGTGGCCGATGTATTTTTTGTTTCTGTCTTGGCACCTGTACGCTTAAAGTAGTTAATGTACTGTGTGAATCACGTCGAATCTGCTCGCTGAAAACTATTTGTCTTTGAAATCGCATTACTCCAGTCATCAAACTGTGCTTAGCGTTTGCAAGGCCAGAGCTAATGCCGGGGGGCCAATACTGGGGGGTATGGTTTATTTTGCAGTTCAATTAATAATGGATGAGTGTGCGGTCACGTTTAAGAGCAAGCGCCGCTTAAACGTTCTTAGTAATAAAGCCAAGCGAGGCATCCATTTCGACACAGAAAGGCCTCGATTTCATCATCATTGCTCTTGTGCTTTGGGAGTAAACTGCCAATAGAGTGTCCCAAGAGACTATGCCCTAGGTTTATCGCTTTAAGGCTCGTGATCAAGGGAAGTATAAAAGCCTGATTAATAATTTTCCGGCCGTTGGCAACTAGCTCCCTTCTCCCCTGAAGGTCTGATAGTTACTCTTCTGTCAATTGCATGGATTCAGTTTTTGAACAGGGCTCCATATTTACACTAGTCATCATTCTGCTCGCTACAGGCTTAGTTTCAAAAAGGTTCTTCACTGCAGCTGCCCCAACAATGGTTTCTCAAGACACCGTCAGGCGCGTTAAGGAGCTTATCGGAGAGAAGAAGGTGTTCATTGCCTCCAAGACGTTCTGTCCCTACTGCCATGCCACTCTAAAGACGGTCTTCGATGATTTTAAATTCCCAGAGAGCAAGGCAATCGTTTTGCAGTTGAACACGATGCCCGACGGCCAAGACATTCAGGCTGCCCTGTTCGAGATCAATGGCCAAAGAACTGTGCCCAACATTTACATTGATGGCAAGCACATTGGCGGCAACAGCGATTTGCAGGAATTGAAGTCTTCAGGTGAACTGGCTAAATTGCTACAGTAGACTCACCGTCTGTAGGTTTATAGTTATCGTTATAAAATACACGTAAAGAAGTTAAAGGAGGCAGGTCAACAGGCCGGCCAGGGCAGCAAGGCATGCCAGCATGCTGGAGGAATGGTTTGTGGTGGCCGCACCTTGAGAGGAGGTCACAACCTGGGCCCGCTTCCGCATGGCGTCAACGGTGACCGTAGTGTAGACGGGCGTTGCCTGGACATGCGTAATGTCAGTAGTTGTAGTGTAGACGGTGGTGACGTAGTCGGTCGTGAGCACCTCGGTGGAGCCGCTGGTGAGAGTGACGGTTCCTCCAGCCACTGTGATGGTGGTGTAAACGTCAACCGTAGTGGTAAAAACCCTGGGTGCGACGGCAGTGGTAGTAAACGTCGTGTTAGTTCTGTTTGCAGTGGTGGTTGCATTGGCAAAAGCGGTGGAGAAGGCAGTGCTGGCGGTGGTGACGGCGGCACCAGTGGCAGCGGTTGTATCATTTGTAAATGTAGCGCCGTTGGGAGCGGTGATGGCAGTGGTGCCGGTGACTGCACCAGCAATAGTGGTGGTGAAATCGGTGGTCTCCACGGTCACCGCAGCGCCACCGGCAATCGTGGTGGTGAAATCGGTGGTCTCCACGGTCACCGTAGCGCTATTGGCGGCAGGAGTGGTACCGGTGGCTGCACCGGCAATCGTAGTGGTGAAATCGGTGGTCTCCACGGTCACCGTAGCGCCATTTGCGGCAGGAGTGGTACCGGTGGCTGCACCAGCAATCGTGGTCGTGAAATCGGTGGTGCCCACGGTCACCGTAGCGCCATTTGCGGCACGAGTGGTACCGGTGGCTGCACCAGCAATCGTAGTGGTGAAATCGGTGGTCTCCACGGTCACCGTAGCGCCATTTGCGGCAGGAGTGGTACCGGTGGCTGCGCCAGCAATCGTAGTGGTGAAAACGGTGGTCTCCACGGTCACCGTAGCGCCACCAGCAATCGTGGTCGTGAAATCGGTGGTGCCCACGGTCACCGTAGCGCCCCCAGCAATCGTGGTCGTGAAATCGGTGGTCTCCACGGTCACCGTAGCGCCACCAGCAATCGTGGTCGTGAAATCGGCGGTGCCCACGGTCACCGTAGCGCCTCCAGCAATCGTGGTCGTGAAATCGGTGGTGCCCACGGTCACCGTAGCAGCACTGGTAGCGGTGGCATCACTGGCAGCAGTCATAGGGCCAGTACCGGTGGCACCAGTAGTGCTTGCGAGCGGAGTAGTAGCATCGGTAGTAACGGCAGCACCAGTAGCGCTAATGGTACCAGTCACTGATACCTGCGAGCTGCCGTCCTGCGATGTAGAGTTCCGATGATCAGCTGCAACGGTAGATCTTATATCCAGTTGAGGTGTAATACTGGAAGATCCGCTTGGCGCAACCGTTAGCGTGCTCCGAGATCTTGTAGCAGAAGATCCTGAGATTGCGGCGGCAGAGCTTGAAATTGCAGCAGAGTTTGAAATTGCAGCAGAGCTTGAAATTGCAGCAGAGCTTGAAATTGCAGCAGAGTTTGAAATTGCAGCAGAGTTTGAAATTGCAGCAGAGCTTGAAATTGCAGCAGAGCTTGAAATTGCAGAGCTTGAAATTGCAGCAGAGCTTGAAATTGCAGAGCTTGAAATTGCAGCAGAGCTTGAAATTGCAGCAGAGCTTGAAATTGCAGCAGAGTTTGAAATTGCAGCAGAGCTTGAAATTGCAGCAGAGCTTGAAATTGCAGAGCTTGAAATTGCAGCAGAGCTTGAAATTGCAGAGCTTGAAATTGCAGCAGAGCTTGAAATTGCAGCAGAGCTTGAAATTGCAGGGCTTGAAATTGCAGCAGAAGAGCTTGGAGCGACAGAACCTGACCACAAGGTATAATTCGAACTTACGCCCACACTGGTGGCGGTTGGAGAGGCAGACGCTGAACTCGATGCCGAAGTCGAGGCAGACGCCGAAGCTGAAGAGGATGAAGAGGACGCAAAGGGACAAGACTGCGCATTGGTGCTGCTCCATTCCAAAGCCCCGCCATCGGGCCCCACCAAGTGGAAAACGTCGTATTCATTCCATGATAGCAGCGTATTCTCCTGGCCACTGGCCGCATACACGATCATACCAGAGGACAGAATGTCGCAGATATCCGCCACGGAGGCGTCCACCGATATGTTGAGACCTTCATCGTTGGCACTCACATTCACCAACTCGTTATCCTTGCGGAAATAGTACGAAACGGTTATCTCATCGTCATAATCGATGGGAACCGTAAAACTCTGCTGGGACCTTGCCAGCGTGAAAAGGCTCAGAACTAACACGCCCGATAACATGTTATAGAGCATAGTGAAAAATTTGGGATTGTTCTGTCTCGAGCTTGTCGCACTTCCCAGTCACAGTGGTGTCTCATCTTTGCAGATGGTCTCTGCTTTATATCCTCAGCAGCTGCTGTAAAGAGGCAGCACTTGCGCTCCGGCCCAGACTACCCAGCGTCCAGCAGTTGTTGGTGTTTACATGTATCTATGTTTACCACCGGCAGCTGCCGGTGATCCTTATGTATGCTGGACTGTTGGGCAAAGATGGCTGGTTTGGCTCGAGTGCACGCATTTCCCGGAAGGCTGAACTTTTATTTCTCGAAAAGTTTGCCCAGACGCTTTTGCCTTTTCTTTTTTGTCACTGTTTGGGACAATGGGCTCGAGCATAT
>JAJLTM010000064.1:11554-40798 GCA_030568175.1 Zygosaccharomyces lentus
TAATAATAATAATAATAATAATAATAATAATATTAGAAAAAAAAAAAAAAAAAAAAAAAGAAGGAATTATACTTACTCCAAGGTACTCTCAAATGCAATACGGGCGTCCTGAAACCACCGGGCCCCGCCAAACTCTGTCTGGACGGTAGCCTTTGAGCGTCTCTTGCCCGTCGTGTTGTTGCTGGGCACAGCGTTCATGGACTCGTTTACAGAGAGAACGTAGGCGATTGGGAGCACTTTGGGTTCCACTTTTTCACGGTTCAGCCACCACTTGATCTTGCGCTGAATCTCCTCCAGTTGGTCCATGCGGGCGTGCCTCCGGAAGCTCATGTCGCACATGCACATGAGCAGCTGCAGCGTGTAGTGGGCGTCGTTACCGGCATTGTGCAGAAAGGCGTGCGGTATGTGGAAAAGCCGCAAGATGCGGCCCAGATTGCCACCAAAATTCCCATAGCACGACTTGTAGAGCTTCTCCGTGTCAAGCACGTAGATCTGCTTGTTCTCCCGTATCGACTGCAGCACGAAGTCCATCTGGCCGTCCGCGGGAATGTTGACCCCCAGCATCCTGAGCCATTTCAGGTCGCCATGCAGGTTGTGGCCCACAAAGGAGCGCGCCCAGGTGTGGTCCTCGGGCGTCTGCGGCTTCATGTAGTAGTCCACGAGCGCCTGCACGAACTCCACGCAGCGGTGCAGATCCAGCACAAGACTCTCGCCCAAAATGTAGCAGTCCTTGGAGTCGCAGACGAATTTCTGGTTCCGCAGGTGGAGCGACTCGAGGATCACTAGGTGGTAGTTGCGCTTGACGGGCACCAGAGAGTGCAGGTTCTCCCTCGGGTCGTAGATCGATATGCCGATCTCCGTGACCACCTGGTTGTCGCGCTCAAACGCCTCGATATCCAGTGCAAACAGGATGGTGCGCCTATTGGACACCAACCGCACGCAGTTGCACAGGTATTCGAAATTCGACGACCCCGGCGGCGCAAACACCGTGGGGAAATGGTCCTCGCGCACCTGGTTGGCCACTTTCTGGAACGCCCTCAGGTTCTGCTTCGACTCTGCCTTCTGCTGCGGATCTGTCGCCGCTTCAGGGCCCGGCAGCGGTCCGTGATCTCGCATCCAGAGCTCTTTGGCCCTCTCCATCTTGGCCTCCAGCTCCCTGGAGCTCTCCTTGTTCAACTTGCGGTACTGCTCCCCGGTGTGCTGCAGGTACTTCTCCACCGCTGCCTCGAGCCCCACGTCGCTGGTGAACCGCACCTTGTGCAGCTGTGCGAACTGCTCGAACTCGTCGACCCAGTTGGTCCTCCTGTGGCGGTTTTTGGTCACAATCGCCTTGCACGCCTTCTTGTAAGTCTGTGTCCCATGGCTCACGCTCGCACTCTCGGGCAGAGCCCTCACCGTGAGACTAGTTGTCTTGGCTACGTTTCCCGACGAAATCATCGCCTTCGACAAGCTCCTCTTCATGAAACAACCGGCAAAAACCCGCTGCTTACCAAAACCAAGTACCACAACCACTAACAGTCTCGAGCACCTTGCGTATGGGACCGTTTGGCCTATCAAGGCCTTCATTGGACTACCAAATTTCCAACGGGCTCATCGCGATGAGCTTGTGAAAAAGCTTTCGATGCACGGGTTTACCCAAGCACAAAAATTTTCATCAAAGAACGAACTGAAAAAAAAAAAAAGAGTACCAAAATTTTCCAATTCGTGATGAGCACTGGTGAGAATAACGGTAACAGCAGTGGCAAAAAGATCTCGTTGCCTGGCGTAAGATCCTTGGAGTTGTGGAATTCGGTTACAGCTCGCAGCGCAATTTGTGTTTTGGAAAACAGGGAGTTTTGAACAAGAGAAATTGGAAAGTAATGCCAGCCGAGAGCGGAGTTATCAGAGAGTCCCCACCCATTGAGCAGGGGACCGCAGCAGCTGCAACGGCAGCTGCCGCTGCCGCTGCAACTACAGAGGTAGCAGCGCCCGCTGCCAAGAAGGAGCCCGTGCTGACGCCGGCGCCCTTGCCGACTAAGTCCCCCTGGAAGTCTGTGGCGACAGACATCCCCGTGTCGAAGATCCCTGTGGGGTCAATGGAGAGCACCAAGAAGAGCAAGCCCAAGATCACGAATGCCAAGTCGTCTTCGTCGACGAAGTGGGTCCCCATGAAGGCGTCGATCGTCGTCTCAGGATCCAAGAGGCCCGGTACGGGCAAGAAGAGCTCTGCCAAGGGGAACCAGCTGCAGAGCCCCGGCGGAAACAAGGCCAGCAGCACTGCTGCCAAGAAGAAGAAGCAGCAGCAGCAACAGCAGCAGCCTGGCCAACAGACGCAAAAGAAGCAACAGCAGCAGCAGCAGCAGCAGCAGCAGCAACAGCTGCCGCTGTCAACGCCAGACTATAATACCAATGATACCAGTGCGGCGCCGGGCGTGGAGGACGAGGCAACTCGCGAAAAGGCAGTCAAGGGACCCCTCAAGGGCCCTTCCCCCGACGAGGAGGAGCCCAGAACGACGACGACAACGACACCTGAGGAAAGCCAGCAGATCGGTGACCGTTTCCCAGGGCAAGCTGACGCCGAACAGCACCCCTACAGGAAGCCACACAGCTACAACAACCAGCACCATCCTCGCCAGCAGGCGGGCGGGTTCCAGCGCAGAAGGTACTACAACAACTTCAACCACAGCAATAATAACTACATTAGCGAAGCATACAAGAATCCACAGGGACCGCAGCATCACCATCAGAAGGGGCCTTACCCACCGTTCAACGGCGGCATGAGTCGCCCCTTCAACCACAACTACCCTCCCAGTTTCCCCGGGCCCGTCCATCAGCAGCAGGCACTACCCCCCATGTACCAACAGCAACAGCAGTTTCACCCCATCCAGGCCATCATGGTGGCGGTCAACAGTGTGGCAAGGCAGATAGAGTACTATTTCAGCTCTGAAAACTTGCAGAGGGACGAGTATTTGAGATCCAAGCTGTCCAAGGAGGGTTATGCCCCCGCGGCGATGGTTGCCAAGTTCTACAGGGTAAACAACATGTCGTTCGGTGGGGATCCGTATTTGATCTTGGCCTCTCTGAGAGAGATCGTGGCCAACGAGCACTCCACAGTGGACGTGGCCACCGGTTCGCTGGTAAAGAGTGCCCTGGAGCCAAACGCACAAGACGACGAATCTCCTCTTTCGAGTTATTTCGTCCGTTCCAAGCAGTGGTCCAATTGGCTACCTGAAGAAGTGTCCACCGAAGTTATCGTTGAGAAAATCCTGGAAGGTGACGAGCTCGATGAGTATCTTATAGCCCCCATGCCCGTGCCCCCAGTTTACGGTCCAGGCGCAGGTCCCGGCTCAGCTCCTGCTCCAGGCCCTGCTCCAGGTCCTGCTGAAAGCGAGGAAGAACATGCAGACGAGGAGAACAAGTAATGCGAAGTTGCCATGCCTACACTGGGGATACTGAAAACTTTTGTAAAAGAGAAAAAAAAAAAAAAAAAGAAAGAAAAAGATAAAAAAATAGACCAAGAATCTTATGGCATTGATTCTTCCCCTGTGTGCATAGCAGCCCCCTTTTGATGAGTAACTACCATAAAGTTATTCTTTTTACCACCATGGTTTGAATTCTAATATTTTCAAGTGTTGGTGTTTTTGCCCGGTGTATGCACGGTCCACCTGCCCCTCACCCCCGCTGTAAATTAAGTGTCATCGGTGGATCTGCCTTCAACCGCCACAGTTGAGCCGCTCTGTATTTTACAGCTAATGTTTGTCATGGCAGCCATCACCTTCAATCGGCTCAACCAGCATATACTGTCAAAAAAAAAAATAGAAAAAAAAAAAAAATAATAATAAAAAATAAAATAAAATAAAATAGCCCATTTTTATAACGAAAGCAAGACTATCATAACTCATAGTAACTGTTTTTTTTCGTAATTTTTTAGTCCTATACATGCTAATATGTAGTTCGATTTATGTATTTAACGTCGTTCGCCAGTTTGCTTTATCATTATTTTCATGCCGTAACGCCGTTTGTTGAAGCGCAAAAGATATCAAATGTTCAACCAAACGAATGAGCGCGCGCGCGCGCAAGCGCAAGCGAGCTCGTTCAACTTTTACATTACCTTGATCCAGTGTTTCTACCCAAGTACAAACCTTTTGACTGACAGATTGTTCCTAAAATTTTCCCAGTTCCAGTGGCTAACGTACCAATGACATATGGTACTCTAGGTGAAACAGGTTCTCAACTTGGCACAACAAGTGTCACCCGCATGCTGCTGAAGAAGACCAAGGACAATGTCAAGGGGTGGTATTTCTATTCTTTCTCCAGTGAGCCCTTTGCTGTCTCGGCAGTGGCCATATACATCCCACTGCTGTTGGAGCAGTTTGCCAGGTCCAATGGTGTTACAGTGGGGGACCATGCCAAGAAATGTATTTCTAGTCATGACAAATGCGTTCTGGGACTGTTCAATGACCGTATTTACATCGATACTTCGAGCTTTGCCCTGTACACTTTTTCAGTGAGCGTCCTGGTACAGACCATGGTAGTCATTACGGTTTCAGGACTGGTTGACGTGTGGAAGACGATAAAGTTTAAGAGAAGAGTTCTCATAGGGTTTGGCATTGCCGGGGCGCTATCCGTAATTTCAATTTCACAACTGGCAGTTACCCACTATTATGGGCTGGCAGCCCTCTACATTCTAGCGAATACCTGTTACGGGGTGGTGAACGTCGTGGGGAACTCCCTATTGCCACGTTTCGTCTCGGATTTGATTGGGCTGGAACAAGACGGTGAGGCTGAAAGCGTTGACAATTTGACGAATGCTATTAGTGGCAAGGGTGCCAGTCTTGGCTACGGTGGTTCCCTACTGGTACAGATTTTTTCCATGTGGCTTGTGACAGAAAGCAAAACTCCGGATAACATCCAAGTAGCCGTGCTCTTTGTTGGCCTGTGGTGGATTGCTTGGCAGTCGCCCATGATGTGGTTGCTGAAGGACGTGGACCCTGCCTTTTTACTCGACGATGAGGACCCTATATCCCGGGTCAGACGCCCCACTTCCTTCAGACTGGGCCTCTTGAAATGCGGGTGGACATCTCTTTTCGAATCCTTGAAGCATGCCAAGTTATTGCAAGACCTGGTCCTATTCCTTGTGGGTTGGTTCATCGTTAGCGACTCTTTGACCACAATTAATTCTACCGCTGTCCTCTTTGCCAGAACAGAACTAGGGATGAGTACATTGAGCCTGATAGTTATTAGCATTTTGACTATGATCAGTGCGGTTTTTGGAGCGTATTGCATTCCACACTACGTCTCTCCAAAATTCCATTTGACGCCACAGCGCACTTTGATTTACATCATAGTTTGGTCTGGTCTAATTCCATTTTACGGGATTTTGGGGTTTTTCTTTGAAAATATTGGTTTAAAGCACCCTGCGGAAATGTTCTTCATGTCTGTGTGGTACGGGATATCGATCGGTGGTGTAGCCGCAGTTTCAAGGTCATTATTCAGTTTAATTATACCTAAAGGAAGAGAATCTACCTTTTTCAGTTTATTCAGCGTCACGGACAAAGGCTCCTCCATCGTTGGGCCTATGTTAGTCGGTTTCATCACGGACGAGACGCATGAAATAAGATACTCCTTTTATCTCCTTTTTGTGTTACTGGTACTTTCTATGCCAGTTTTTAATGCGATAGATCTAACGAGGGCCAAGAGAGGCGCGGATGAGTTAAGGAGAGTGGACCCGGAGGCGTTAGAGTAAAAAATAAATTCTATTATGTAATTGAACCTAATTTTTCCTTTTCTTTTCATATCTTACTTGAAAGGAAAACTTGTAACAAATAGGTTATTTATTCTCTAATCACTTTCCAGATTTTTATATAGCCGTCGTCACCTCCCGAAGCGAACAACGTCTTGTCGATTGGACTCCAAACTACAACATTACAATTTTTGCCGAACTTCTTATTGCTCCCCGTGGGCACAGGTCTGTCTGCTACATGAGCAGTAAGCACCCCCACAATATTGCCGTTAATCCTATCCCACAAAAACACTTTCCCGTCCTCCGACCCGCTAGATATCAGCTTATTGTTGTATCCAAAGCACGACCTAATGATGAATTGCTCCTGTCTTTGGCCAAAGTATTTTTGAAGTAAAATTTGTTCCTTAAAATCCCAAAGTTGAAGTTCATTGGACTGCAGACTTACTAGTAGTAACGAAGAAAGAGGGCTTTCTGGTTCTCGAAGCTGTGGGAGAGAGATACAAGTCATTCTGCGTTGAACGTTGAGATGTGAGATCCGGAGTAGTGTTATTTTATCCATGGCGATTTCGTTCTTCTCTAAATTTTCAACTGTAGGGAAGTGCGATAGATCGTAAACATCAATGTTTCCTTGGTGAGGCATCAAAATCAGATATTTGTCATCAGCCGTTATCTTCAAATCGTGAACTCGTGGAAATTGTTCCGCTGTCGTTTGACTTGATGTACTAATCGAACTTGAAGGCGTGACAGTGGAATTAGAAAGCTTGAACAAAATTGTCTTTTTGGTCATATCATAAACAGCAACTTCACGATCAGGGGAGCCAACTATAAACCTTCCCTTATGCTCCGGTGTATGAAACCAGTCACAGCACCATATTCTAGGCGGGCCACCGCAGCTATCTGATTCAGTCCCTGAATTCGAAAAAATACCCGGAATTTGGAAGGAGTCCATGGGTTGAATCACTTCGGCTACAATTCCATTTTGAACGGCCGGGTTAATATTTGTAGGTTCACCCTTGGCATGAATATCGTATATGTTTGCCAGCTCATTAAATGGGCAGGAGACGATATACCTGCTATCTGGTGAAAACGAAAGGTACAAGATGCATTGATCATTACCAGCGAGTACTTTATAAACCTGGAAATCGTTCTCGACATCATAAATCATAATTTTGCGGTCAGTCAAGGAATCAGATGAGGCGCTGGCCAAGTATTTGCCATTTGGTGAAAATTGCAAGTACCAAATTTCATCCACATTTTGCACTAGTGTCTTTTCCTCGACAAATTTGATTTGTTGAAAATTATAAGTATTGTCCTGGAGTAAATTAAATTTGCGGTGGTGGGGCCCATTACCTTCGAAAAGCTCGTCGTCATCATTTTCTGCAATGCGCTCATCGCAATCGTTGTCGTTATCATCGGATATACTTAAGACATCTTGAGACCGCTGGTACCGGATGGCTTGCTTGAGCAAAGTCAGCAAACGGCCGCGGGGCACCAAGTCGTTTGGGTTAATGTAATCTGATATTTCTTCGATCAGAATATCCCTTGATTTGGCCAAAGAACCCTTCCACAAAGAGGACCGCCCTGAAGACTCGGTTGGGCATGTCAAAACGGTGGTCATTTCTCTCAAAAGGTTCTCTGGGGTAAATGTAGCGTCTTCGTCCAAGAAATCGTTTTCTAACGACAATAACGAGTCCCAAAGCTGGATGTATTTGCGTAAAATATTCCGCAAGAATAGTACCGCTGAAGGCGAATCATTCTGATCGAAGACCAATTCTAAGAAAATTTCTCTATTGATAAGAACCATGATCTCCACAACGGTAATCAACTGCACAGTCGTTTGAGAATGCACTGTTTTACCTGTCACATGCAACAAGTTCTCAAAATTTTTCAACTCTTGTTCCATCTTCACGATTATCTTCTGCCAATCCGTACCTTGAGAAATGATGTTTTCGATTTTCATAGATCCTTCTTCATCCTTAGAACCACTCGGTTCCCCCTTGGCTACACCAAAATGGTCTTCTCGGGGCATGCCACTGTCATGTATCCCATCTATGAAGAGTTTTCCGTATTTTGAAGGCAGCTGCGAAAGTAACGAAAGCGTAACCTTGTCATATTTACCAGTTCTTATGATGTTAAACAATTTCTGAACGACCGTGGACTCTACTTGTATGCCACCACTTTCTCTCTGTAAATTCAGAGCAGAGTTTTCATACCCGAGTTCTTTCAGGGCATGTATTAGCAGTTTGGCCAGTTGTTCTTTGTCAAACAGGTTCAAACTTCCGGCTTCGCCATGATGGTAGGTTGATAGTGCATTTTCAGTAGAACTAACTCGGGAACGTTTCCTCTTACCAGTGTAAGAAGGCATAAAAACGTCTGGATTATCGTTCTCGGTAGGTGAACCATACGATAAGGGCATTTCCCTGCAATATATGATCCCCTTCTCTGTGATGATTGCCAGTCTAAAGTTTGAAGGGGACACTTCAAAATTAAAGGGATTCGCATACAAAGTGGTACAAGAAAATGAAGTAAAAAGTACGAAGCCCAATACAAAGAAGAAAACCAAGTAGGTAAATAGTTCAAATAGTTTCATCACTTATGTAGTGCGTGCCACCAGAGCACATAGGGCGGCCCCAACACCTGAGCCATCCTTGGCAATGCGTATATGAATCTTACGCTCGCCGTCGGGCCCCAAGGGACTCAAAAACAGCGCATGCCTAAGCATCGACCTAAACCCAGGATAGTGCTCCACAATGGACCCATCGCATCCAATCTCCACCTCACCGTGGTAGCGTTGGTGGAGGGCTTCTGTCTTGATCAGGATGGCAGCGATGGGAACTGCCGCCAAGAAGGCGGACCTACGTGAGATGGCACGCACCAATCGCTGGATCTGTAAGCGCTCCCTGGGGGTGGTGGGCAACCTTAGGGCCTGCAAAAGACTTAACTCGATCTCTCGCAGTCCCGTGGAGTCGTCAATCTCAATGTGCGACAGCACTTCGCTGTGTAGCTCGAAGGGCGTCCTTAAGCGGTGGGGGAGCTGATCGTAGGTCTTGTATTGCCGGAAAATCAGCCCATCAGAGTGCAGATCGACTAGAATGTTTCGGAGAATTTCACCCAAGAACATGCCCGACACACGCTTCTCGAACAAGTGGTAGCCTGGATTCGACGAGTATTTTTGATCGATGGTCACATCGTACTTTGTGGTGGGCAAGTGCTTGCATTCGTTGTCAAAGGACCCCCATTCCGTGTTGATAACCATATGTCTCTTTCCCTCTTTCAGCAGCTGGGTCCTCGTGTCCTCTGGTAACTTCTTAATATTCTCGATCTTCTCCATGTAACAACCATTGGTACCAGTGCCGAAAATACAACCAATGACTGGATCAGAAATTTCACCAGTGGCTCGAGAAATAGCATCGCCAGAGTTGTAGCAATGCGCTAAAAAGGTGCCTACGGTGTCATTTGTGAGTGCCACGACCCGCACCAAACCCAGCCCTTGGGCGTTCAACTCCTCCTGGTACAACTGCACCACGTCCTTGCCCACTGTGTCTTTGATCTTGAAACCCTTGGTCCACCGGACCAAGGTACCAGAGTTAGGTCCCTTCTGTTCAACAGGATAAGAAAAGGTGAAACCCAACTTTAACTCCATGGATTTGGGGCCACCTTCAGGGGAGAGCAGTTCGGGATGGCGTTTCCTGAGGAAAACTGCGGTCCGCCTGGCCAAGTACGCAAATAGGTCGTAGCTTCTCACGTTTTCATCCTCCAACAATTCCTCAGGGATCGCAGACTTGAGCTGCCGCAGTGTAAAAGTATGGTCGCCATGCAGGTCCACAGAACAAATCCTAAAGTTGGTACCGCCGAGGTCGGCCGCCAAGAAAACACCATGCTCAGTGCCATTGGGCTTACTAGTGACAAAAGTGGGGATCATTGGCATGTTCCTACGAGTGGAAGTATCCAGGTTAGACGATGGCGGCTGAAGCCCCGCATACATGGACTCAATGAAATACTCCGTGAGCTCTTTGAGCTTTGCTACATCGACCGCAAACTCACAACATAACTCATCCACCCTTTGAGCAAGTTTTCGGTCAGTCTCCTCATGGATTTCTTCAAATGACATGGCAGTCGATGTCCTCACTGGGAGGTATGTCTTAATCTGAGAGATAATATAATTTATTCCCCTCCATTTATATCAGCACAATATTGGCAAGTTATCGACTCCCTAGATCAACTATAATTGAGTACCCAGAAAGGGGACAGATGACAAAGAGCAAGGAAACCTGTAGATGACAGCTTTTTTTGAACCCGATCCTTGCCATTATGGTTAGAGGGCTCCTCTCCCCTATTCGGTAATGCAGTATTACCAGTTCCCTTTAGCTTCGATACCGACCATCTTGATAATATTGACACCTTGGTGTTTCCTCTCTCTTCAACACGGTACAAGTTTGCTTCGCCGGTTAAAAAAAAAGTCAATCAAAATTGAAACCTTGGGTAGTGAGATGGGGGCGAGGAGTTAACAGCTTCAGGTAGAGGAAATGTTTCGTATAGCCAAAAATCTGGTCAAGACTCTTGAGCAAAGTGTACAGGACACTTTGTCTGGCAGCGGCAATCAGCTTGATGCCTTTTTCCAATCAATTCCGCCCAATCTACTGCTACCGCAGCAGTACAGTGTCTATACTCAGGGTGAAAGCGAAGGTGGTGTTGTGCAGCAGCAACTGGATCGCCGCTTTAACGAGGTAGTGTCTGGATTGCGCGTGGTATCTGTGGCGGAGACTCAACTGCAATTGCAGTCATATTTCGACTACATTGTGGGCATCGACGATGAGCCCGTTCCTTTAGTGAGCAATCAGGAGGGTTATTTCTATCCAGACTACAAGAGACTGGTGCAATTTTTGAACGAATACAATGGAACTTCTGTTAAGCTCAACGTGTGGTCCGCGAAAGGGGGCACCTACAGGGACGAGTATCTGGAGGTGCGTGCCAAGGATGAGACAAATATGGAGGACGTGTCATTGTCATCTGCTGTTAGTAGACCTGCGGAGCGTACATTCCAGCCGTTGGGATTTAAAGTGCAGTGGTCGCCGCTGGCTGCTGCAACTTCCACTTACCATGTGCTAAACTTGAACCTGGATCAGGGGCCTGCCGCGCAAGTGGGGTTGATCCCGGACGAGGACTATATTATCGGCTGCCAGGACGGGTTGCTGGCGACCGGTGGTGAGACGCTTCTGCAGGATATCGTGAGGTCCAGGGCCAACCACGACTTGGTCTTGTACGTGTACAACAAGGTGCACGACTGCGTGAGGCCCGTTACGGTGCACATCGGCAGTGATGGCCGCCTGGGGTGCAACGTTGGCTACGGTTTCCTCCACCGCATCCCGTCGTCTCAGCAGGAGCCTATCCCCGGGCAGCAGACCCAGCACCAAGCTCAGCCCGCGGAACAAGAGCCAGCACCACCGCTGTCGGAGTCCGCATTTGTCCCCACGGCGTTCGTGGCTCCTCGTGTTCCTACACAACCTCAGCACCATCGCAAGAAGCATGTGGCCGCTACGGGCTCTTTCACAGACTACTTCCAAGAGGGCAAGGACCAGTCATCGAGGTTGAAGGGTGACGCAGGGCCTCCACCAACAAAGACCGAGGACTCCGGCACCGAAACCGCCATATCGGAGCATTCATAGCGTTAAATACGCATTCTGTGGCGGCAAGCGGTGCCTCGCACTAGCAGCATTCAAGAATGAAATAAAAAAAATTGGTCTGGGGAATGTAACGAAGTGGCACTACAATCAGTTGAGCTCCATACCTTTTGGGCTATTTGTAGTTGTTTTTTTTCTATTTTTTTTTAAATAAACAAAACCTCTTGGAAATTTACAATTACCTGCAGGGTTTCAATCGGCACTTATCCCACGTAAATCTGTGCAAAGCCGCCCGCTATCACCCCTTGCAACAGAATGTCCTCCTCAACGTTCCGCCCACTGTCAATCCGCACTCTCACACGTATTATTCATTATTGCCACTTCATCACTTCTTTGCGACGCGCTGACGCGAAACACTGTCCTTTTCTTTTCGGGGCGTTTGGACGCGTTTTTTTTTGCCTCCTTTGCCAGTGGCCAGAGTGTTATATTCCAACGAGTGATTGTATAAAAGACAAGGCGCACTCAATCTAGGAAGTTCTTGTTTAAGTCTAGCCATTAGTAAGAACATTAGTGGATCAGCCATGCTATTGAACAAGAGTGTTTACCAGTTGGCGTCGCTGCTAACTTTTGTAATTGGTGCTCAGGCACAGGAGGCTGCTGCACCTTCTGGTTCCGATGTGGTCAAATTGACCTCTGAGACGTTTGAAAGTTTCATCCAGGAACACCCATTGGTGTTGACAGAGTTTTTCGCACCATGGTGTGGCCATTGCAAGAACTTGGCGCCCCACTACGTGGAAGCTGCTAGCATTTTGAAAGAGAAGGATGTCTCTTTGGCCCAGATCGACTGCACAGAGGAGCAGGAGCTTTGTTCGGCACACGGTATCGGTGGATACCCTTCGTTGAAGATCTTCAAGGACCACGATGTATCAAACGCGCTGGATTACGAAGGCGGTAGGACCGCGGAATCGATTGTGGCTTTCATGGTTAAGCAGTCGCTTCCTGCGGTGCAAGAGGTGGAGTCGGTTGAGCAGTTTGAGAAGCTGCTCAACGGGACTGAGCAGCCGGTGGTGGTGTACAACGGTAACGCTGGCTTGAATGAGTCGTTCCGTCAGACCGCTAACAGGCTTTTCAACGACTTTGTGTTTGTGTCTAACCCAGAATCCGAGACATACCTGTCTGTGTATCTACCAAACGAAGACGAGGCTATTGTATTCAAGGGCGACCAGAAGGCCGTGGAGGAGAATGCCGATGCGCTTGAGGCGTGGGTCAAGATCGAAGGTTTGCCGTACTTTGGCGAGGTCAGCGGTGAGAGCTTTGCCTCCTTTGTGGAGAGCGGTCTGCCACTAGCATACTTGTTTTACAACAACGAAGACGAGAGGGAGGAATACTTCGAATTCTTCACCAATCTGGGCAAGGAGTTCAGGGGGAAGATAAATTTTGCTGCACTTGACGCCCGTAAGTTTGGCAGACACGCTGAGAACTTGAACATGAAGGAGCAGTTCCCCTTGTTCGCGGTACACAACATGAGCAGCAATTTGAAATACGGGTTGGCCCAGTTGTCAGACGACGTGTTCGAAAAGTTGACTCAACCGCTAAAGCTAGATACCGAGGAAATCACCAAGTTGGTCAACGACGTCTTGGCCGGTAAGGCCGAGGCCATCGTCAAGTCTGAGGAGATCCCCGTCACGCAGGAATCCAACGTCATCAAGATTGTCGGGAAGACCCACGACGACATCATCAACGACAGCAAGAAGGACGTTTTTGTGAAGTACTACGCCCCATGGTGTGGCCACTGCAAGAGGTTGGCGCCCATCTACGAGGAGTTGGCCAACATGCTTGCCTCTGACGACAAGGCCAGCGACAAGATTGTCATCGGTGACATTGACGCCACTGAGAACGATTTGCAAGGTGTCACAATCGAGGGCTACCCCACCTTGATCTTTTACCCAGCCGGCAAGAACGCAGAGCCCGTTCTCTTTGACCAGCCAAGAGCCATAGACTCCATGCTGGCGTTCATCCAAAAGCACAGTGGCAACAAGTTGAACACCCAGAAGATCTTAGAGAAGTACGAGGCACAGCAGGAGGAAGCCCAGGAAGAGGATGACAAGATGGAGACCGACCACGACGAGTTGTAGATATGTATAGCGCTTAGATACGAATAACAATTGAAAGTCTACTTGGCATTCATTCTTCATCCCTGCACCACGCGCTGAAGAGGACAACTTTGTCACTTACAGAAGGCGTTGAGACTCTCAAACGGTAGTAAGTTAAGTAGTCAAGATTCGAAATAAGGATTGGTTCAACACTTGGAAACGAAAGAGCTGTCAAAATCCAAGAATCTTCACCAGCATGGCGTTGTATACACCTCCAGACAAGTCTTCAGTGCAGCCCAAGCGCAGCGAAGTGGAGGAGGATAAGGACGGTGGCACGCAGGATGACTTCAAGAAATTTTACGTACGGCCTAGTCTGGGACTTCGCATGTGGGGGCCTCTAGTGCCAGCTTCTGACAATAAAACGGGTCTTTGGACGCTTGTGGGCATTCAAACGGCCATTGGTGCCCTTTTTCTCCATCGCATCAGGATCCTTAGAGCATCTTTAAAAGTGGTAAAGAAAGACATCTCCGAATACCCCAGTCTCAACAGGTTTTCCACTACGCATGGTAACATGTATGTAAATTCATCCAGGGTGGGCATGTCTTCCTTCTTTAAGCGCTCAGCTGCGAATGGGGGAAGTTTTGGGAGTGGCGGAATTGGCAAGCTTTTTAGTTCACCCAAATGGTCTACTTTGAAAAAAGTGGTGTATTTGCTTGCCGGCACGCTACTGCTGTCACAGTCGTTGTTAGAGACTAGCAGGCTGACCGTCTTGAAATACGACCCTTGGTGCGAAGAAGCCAGAAGCGTCCGTGACAAGAAGTTTTACAACGATATCATCCAATTCTACCACGAAGGCATAGATCCCACCAAGGTGAAAGTTAAAGACGCCAGCAGTGGCAACGTTATGTCCACCAACATTCCAGAGGTCAAGCAGAGCGTGGCGTTGGTGAGGGCGCAAGCGGAATCGGAAAACTTAGTTATCAAATGGTTTGGACCTCTGGAGTACAAGCCAATGTCGTTCGCTGAGTATCTGGACAGACTAGAGTACCACTTTGATATCTACGATTTTCTTCAGAGTAAAAGATCCCTAAAGGAAAATGCTGCACAGATTTCGACCCAACCTACACCTTCAGAACTGGAGGAACATGCTCGTCACAACGAAGAGGTCAGAAGGAGAATTAAAGAATTGGTGAACAACGTACCAAGTGGAGTCGTCCCTGTGTCCCCGCAGACGCATGGGCTCCCCATTAGAGGGGTGCTCTTCGACGGGGACCAGCAAGATCCAGAGAGCATTGATATCGACGAGACGTGGACCCTATACGACCCCTGGATGAATCTAGCCCTAGAGACTTCACTCAGTATAAAGTTTCTTCCCACCGTGATGGCACCAGAGGGCCTTGCCCAACCAAACCAAAAGGAGAGAAAGGACGAACCTGAGAGGGAGGCAGAGTAAAATCTGAAACTTGTGGAGTCATCTAAAACTCTGCTCAGGGATCCAGTAGACCTTTGGAAGTGTCAATGACGCCCATGATCGAGGCCGTTCTTCTTCGTACAAGTTGATCGTACCTTCTAACAATTTCGCACTGTACATAACATTTCCCATACATATTTAATCGAACCAATCGACGATTATTGATTGTTCAATCAGGCTAGACGTTGCTTAGTGGGTGCTAATGATTGGTCTGTTTGGTCTGCTTTTTCTTTTCTGTTCCGGTGTCCAGGGGATCTACTCTGATGAGGCATTCGAGACAGATTGGCACTTGCAAAATATTGGTGAATACCAGTGTGCCTTCGAAAATGAGAACCATCAGTACTTGGTGACTTTGTCAGCATTGGGTGATGATACACTGTTATCGTTTGTCGACGAAATCGACGGAAATATATACTTCAGAGAGCAACTGGGCTTCAAGGCTGTCGATGCTATGAAGACAGAGGATGGCGCCGCATTTGTGCTCAAGACCGACAATGGGTCCCTGAAGGCCTTCAATGGGTCCACTGGATTCCCCATCGAAAAAGATCTGGGTGGTTTTAATTTCCAGTCGAGTTGCAAGCCCGATTTGAGCGGGTTCACCTTTAAGAATAATACCTTACAGGTTCTTGACCCTGAATCTAATTTGGTCATGTTCCAATTGGATCTTTGGGATACTTTCAAGGAGGTCAACTACATTAACACCGATCTTGCAGGAAATTTGAAAATTCTGTTTTCTACCAAGGACTCACAATATGTTTTCCAGCTGTTCCAAGACGGAAAGATGCAAACCGAATGGTTTAAAGACGAAAAATCCAGTGATGTAGTGGCACACACAGTGATTGACTTACCGGACTCCGCTCTAGATGCTATATCTCAGGAACTTGTGATGGAGGAAGATACGGCCAGTGTTTGGGATGCGTACAGATACAGGGTCAGCAAAAATCTGCAAAGATTGAAGCAATTTTTGAAAGAGCATAGTTATTCTCCTGGCACAATGGTAATCAGCATGTTCAAGACGGATGATGCCGTCAAGATGAAACGGGAATTGACCTTTGGTTTGGCCAAATATCTGGTAGTGGCAACGGAGAAGAGTAGGATAGTTTCCCTGAATATCAAAAATGGTACTAACGAGTGGAGTTTACAATCCAATTTGAACGATATAGTACTTTTGGAATGGTTTGCTGATGCCAGAGAACTCATTGCAGTGAGTAAGGAAAGTTCCTACGAGGTTTACAATCTAGTCGACTTGTCTAACCCAGTTTTGGCTAAGCAAGGCAGTTGGGGCGAGAAGACTATCGAATCAGTCTCTTTGCTTGATGACAAGAGATTGTTCATTGCCACTCAAGATGGTCAAAAATCTGTCGTCTCATTGTCGCCCAATGATCACCAACTTCCAACTACTTTCATCTCGACTCACGATGCAAAACATATTTATGGCAATGTCGTGGGTTCCGATGGTCAATTGAAAACTACGTGGACTACAAAATTAGATGATTCTGAGAAAATTGTTGGATTCGCAGTTAGAGAAAACATGCCTGTAGTGAAGTTAGGTCACACCCTCGGTGACAGATCGGTTTTGTACAAGTATTTGTACCCCAATTTGGCCAGCTATGCCGTGTTTAATAGTGCATCAGGTCGCTTGTACATCAATTTGGTCGACACCGTAACCGGTGCTTTGTTTTACACACACTTCCACGATGACCGTGCCGATCCAGAGATGCCCATAGACATGGTTTTTGGTGAGCATTGGTTTATTTACTCCTATTTCAGCGGTGACCCAATACCAGAGCAAAAGTTGGTCGTCGTGGAGTTGTATGAGTCTTTACAACCCAACAATCGTGTTTCCGGAAATTCTACAGGTTCGGACCCATTGAAGGGCGTTCACAGACCTGAAGTCATCAGCCAGGCTTTTTTCTTTCCTGAAGTCATCCAGCGTATGCAACTCTCTGACACGAAATTTGGTATCACAATAAAGGCTGTGGTTTTGGAGTTACAAAATGGGCAGATCACGTACTTGACTAAAACTCTTCTCAATGCTAGACGTCAAGTGGAAACCAAAATGAGCGACGATGCGAAGAAAGAATTTATGATGGTTCCATACTTCAGCTCCCTACCAATCAATGACCATTTCATGATAACACATGTCAGACATTTGATCTTAGGCCCCAACTCGAAACTAATTTCTATTCCCACGAATCTTGAATCCACCAGCATCGTGTGTGATTTGGGCCATGACATTTTCTGCGGAAGAATTTCACCCTCCGGTCAGTTTGACGTAATGAGCCCAACTTTCGAAAGGGCTAAACTTATAGCCACCGTTGTTGGGTTGGTTGTTCTTTGCTACTTCATCAGACCGTCAGTAGCAGCCAAAAAACTCAAGACTTCATGGATGGTAAGAGGCTAGCTTAGCTGAGCGTAAATATTAGTCAAATTAATCCTGTACATCAGTTGTTTTTTTTTGTCGTTTTCTTCGTAGTCTCGATAAATGTTTACTTTGGCTTATGCAAGTCTCGCGACTTCGCGGATAGAAGCTTTTTGCTTGTCGACAAAGCCAGAAAGAAATAGTCACTTAAGAGTTGCCTCCAACAGCTGGATTGATTAGTCTTTCTACACGCAAGATCAACTTCATAGATTTTCGAAAATGCAATTCTTTAGTTTGCTTTGTTGCCTAATCATTAGTGTGGTAACGGGATCCCTCGAGGATTTGCAAATTGGAATCACCAAAAGCATTCCAATTTGTAAAGAGTGGGCCTTCCCAGGTGATGTTGTTTCGGTCCATTACACAGGTTATTTCAGAGATAACAATAAGCAGTTTGATTCTAGTTACTCAAGAGGTCAGCCTATTTCCTTTACCTTAGGTGCTGGTCAAGTCATTTATGGGTGGGATCAGGGCTTGATTGGTACTTGTGTTGGTGAAGAGCGTAAGATTCAAATCCCAAGCAGGTTCGCCTATGGTGAGGCTGGTGTCCCCGGGGTGATTCCTCCGGATTCAGATATGATCTTTGATGTCAAGCTTGTCTCTATCAGCAGGTAATACTAAACTAAGTTTAATTACCCTTAGTTCACATATGTAAAGCTAAATTAAGTTTAACTTAACTTCCTTTAGTTCAGCAATGTAAAGCCGCATTAAACAGTTGCTCTCATGATGCATGTTTTGGCTTATACCTTCCCTGAAATTTATTTCCTGTTCGTGTATCTTTTTAAATCGCTACTTCACCTCGAACTTCGAACCTTGAACGAATCTCAATAAGGGATCATCTAACATTACCAATCGCTCATGAACAATTCTAATAGGAACTGCTCATTTCTTTATCGATCATTTTGCGAGCAGAAGCTGCCTTTTCAGATTATTCATGGCGTTAAAGAAGTGACTGGTTCTACCGGGCTGCTAGTTCTTGATTCGTCTTTCAACCCACCACATTCAGGACATCACAACTTGATTAAAAGAGGAGTAAACCATTACCGTAACCAATCACTGCATGTCCTACTGCTGCTATCTGTGAACAATGCAGATAAAGCTCCTAAGCCGGCTACCTTTGACAAGAGAATGGAAATGATGTGCTTGATGGCAGATATGTTACAGAAAGAAGACATATCAACATCTGTGGGAATAACGATTTATGCCAGGTTTGTGGATAAAGACAAGGTATTGAGACAAAATTACTTCCCTACTGGATTGATATCTTATTTGGTCGGTTTTGACACTATCGTCAGAATCCTCGATCCTAAGTACTATCACGCTCAGTCTCTTTCTGCCGCTCTGCGTGAGTTCATGAATTCCACGAATTTCTTTTGCCTTACTAGAGAATCAGAACACGAACTTGACAAGCAGGTTCAGTACTGTTCTGATATAAGCAATGGTTTATATGAACCTACAATACCCCGTGAATGGGGCCACAAGATTCAAATCGAGTTGAATGATGAAAAATATGCCTCGATTTCGTCTTCACAACTTAGAGAATTAATTTTAAATGGTTGCGCGGCAGAAGCCCTGAAGGCTCAACTGCCATTGCCTCTCTTAAAGTATGTAATGGACCAAGGGAAGCAATTGTTCGTGTAACTAGATAATTTTCATTTCGGCTGTTTAGTGGCCGCAAATATGCTGCGAGAATTAGGCTTCAAATTGTCGAAGAAATCTTGGAAAAAGTCCTCGAAAGTACTAAACTGCTCCACGTCTGGCATGGTAAAGGCGGGTCCGGTGCTCTCCACAGAACTTATGAAAGAATGTGTGCTTTCGGGAGAATTTGCCAAATTGTTCGATTTCAAGATTTTGAATGGCTTTTCACCAGAATCTTGAGGTAATAAATATTGTTGCATGTTGACTCTATATTTACTGGAATCAATCAAAGACTTTATGATTTTGCCAACATTATCCGTAGCTTCGTTCATTTTTTCCCCTATGGTATTCATATGCCAGTACACTCTAGTGCTGATATTTAATACCATTTGTCGATCAGAATTTTCAAACCAATGTAGGTAGTCACATAGCGCCAGACATGCGTAAACGATTTGATGCGTAGTTAAAATGGGAGCCCCCCTGATTAAAAAAGGTGGTAGCTTCAGAAAGCTCTTTAACAAAGCAAATGAATGGTCTCTCATGGTGTTCAAAGTATATTTCAAAAATAAAGGTGAATCCTTCATATTATTCAAGTACTCAGAGATCAAAGATCGACATATAACCACATGGTAGAAGTCGAAAGTAAGTTGCAAAACACCACCTTCATCCTTGGACAACAACTCCTGCCAATTCTTTAGCCAAAATCCGAATTCGGGAAAAACTAAGATACCATGAGGATCATCATCATCTTCCTTTTGATGGTTAAACAAAAAAGAGCTTTTAGCCCTCATAAAGAAAGCTTCGAAATTTTGAAAGAGTGAGTTAACAATATCCCCTAAGTTAATTTCACTTATCTTAATATCGTCGCCGAAAATCGCCTGAGGAAATTTTGCCGTTAAATTATTAAAATCTTTAACAGTGAAATCCAACGGCGAAAAATTACCGTAACAAATGGAGTATTCTAATTTGCAAGCCGTCAATGAGTTTAAAATTCTCAGATGGTAAAGATCTTCAAAGTCGTATTTTTCCTCCAATACAACCCTTTCTTTGATACTGTCGAAATCTAATATGGAGAGGAGACTGTCAATCGCAAAATTACTCAGCACTAGAGGATTGAACTGCAATTGTCTATTCCTCTTGGTTTTTCTTGATACATTGAATGTGCAGCAGTAAAGAATAGCTTCAATATCATGTGGTATCAGTTTGTCGAACATGGTTAAAGTATTTGTTAGAAGTCTCTCGACCAGTGGATACAGAATCTCTTGTTCCTCTGCATATTTTTCATTGTCATCGAAACTCATCGCTATAATTGTAAAAACACTGGTTATGAACACATGCTTGCGTGCATATTCTCCATTAATCTCTTTGAGGCCACCTGGAATGATCCAAAAATGTGATCTTATTAAAAACTCTTTGGAAAGATCGAGACATAGCTTACTATGCTTTTCATAAAAGGTAATAAAGTTGACTCGCGCTACAACAAAAGGTCGACTCCTTTTGGCGATCTTATCCTCCTCTGAAGTGACTCTAGTTGGGAATAACCTTTCATCTAACTCGCGTAATAGTTTCATTGGTATCTCTTGCAATCTTGTGTTCTGTGCAATCCTCCTCTTAGATGGTGTTTCTTCATCATTATTTTTGCTATTGCCTGAATCATCATCACTGGAATACTCGTTAACTTTGTTTAAAGGATCGTACTGCAAAGCGGATGAATTACCTTGTAATAACGTTATTATCACATCCAGACTCCTGGTAATGTTGTTAAACCCCTCCTCTAATCGGTTTAAACGATTGTTCAAGGTCTTTGTAAGCGGATTCCTGATCGCAGAACGTCCTAAAAGTGTCATTTCATCATTTGGCAATGCGCGCGCCGTGGGCGTCGCTGTGGAGGGTACATTGATCGCAGACTTAGAGGATTCCTCAATAGCAGCCAAAATTTCGTCCTCACGGTCCTGCGTTAAGGAACAACCTAACTGCAAAACATTACAACGATGACATTTACCAACTAGTGGCTCAAAATCACACCGAGTCTTAAACTTCCTACAAAGCGCACAACTAAAGGTCTTGCGCTTTTTCCTAGGTTTCCTCTCACCACTTGTACTAATACTACTCATTAAAGGATGCTCCTTTCTAATTCCGTCGGCCTCTGCTTTACCAACACGCGTTCGTCTTTCTTCAATGGCTACACCAATGGAACTTAAAGGTTTGCCAACCATTATGAAGCCTGCTATCAAATAAGCTATCACCCACAAAGAGATGCTGATGGATCCATGTAAACGATGCTAAATTGAACCGCTCCTTTATTTCAAATTCATGGTTGTAATTAGCAAGTGCTTTAGATATTGAAAATTTCTAATCCGACGGAGAAAAAAAAGTGTCAGCGACAAGGCCGATTAAAAACAAAAATAAAATAAAAAATATTATGTCAAGAGAATCTAGCGAGAAGAGGAAAGGGTTAAAATTGATGTATATAACATAAAGAAATATAATTGTGGAAAAGAAGATTAAAAAAAAAAAAAGAAAACTATCCCACTGTAGCAATGTGGAACAGACAGAGCAACCAGGTGATGCCCAAAACCCGCATAACGTTTAGAGATTCAAAAGTGGAATTACCAGAGCTAGTGAGCCTTGATAGCAGTCCACTTTTATTGGTTTCTTTGATCTCTTCGCCACTAACACCTGTCTCACTCTCATTAAGAACTTCACCGTCCTCACTAATGTTTTGTGTTTTTTGCTTACGACCAGAGATACACGATATCTTGCCTCCCCTGATGATGGCACGGCCGTTGATTGGTGTAGTCCATTTGTTACAATCCAAAGTTACAGAGTTGGATTTAATGAACGCGCTTCCCTTAACCATCTTTAGTAGGGGGAATTCCGTGTCCTGGAACTTACCTTCGAAATAAATGGCACCACCGATCTGTTTCAATTTCTGCAAGAAATCAATCTTGTCGAGGTTCGTGTTGTTGGCCACAACCAAACCGCCTTGAATTTCGGTAACGTTTCCAAAATCGGCGCTTGAGAGCATATTGTTCTGCATGATACCCAAAGTACCGCCGACGTTCCTCAAGTTTGGAAGCTCCAACTTGGAGAATTGGTTTTCGATAAACTCGAGCGAGTTGTCCACTTTTTCCAGCTTAGGCAAATCTATCATAGATGTGTCCCTAATGGTAATATTCTTCGCAGTAGTAAGCTCTGGTAATTCCAATTCCAACTCCTTAGCGTTTGCATGAACCCTAATTTGTTTTGTAACAGTTTTTACATTAGTCTTGATGCTTTCCAAATATCTGTTATTATTAATATCAAGAATTTCCAACTGTTTCACCTTTTGGAAGCCGGTAATGCTTGCCAACGAGGAGTCGGAGATTATTATGCTTGTAACATCTTCGATACTATCATCCATGCGAGCCATGGACAGAATAGGGACCACTTTCCACTCAATGGCATTAACATGCTTCAAATATGGCAGGTCAATTGCCACAAGGGAGGTCATGTTTTTAATAATGAAAACGCCACCAATTCTTCTCAGTTTGTCACCCTGGATCTTCACGACAGAGGCAGCGTTTTCAATAACCAAACTTCCGCCAATGTTCTCCAAATCATCAAAATCAATGATTGAATCCTCGTAATTGATAAAAGTTATGCTACCTGAGATGTTACCACATTGCGCCCCTAAAGTATGCAAGTCACCGGAGGCCTCGATAAAATGGTGATCTTTTTTGCAAATTTCTGGCAAGGAATCACTGTTGGTGGCTTTAAAGCTCACATCGGGCCTCGTCTCTCTCTTGTTGTTTAAAAAGCTCCTGTGAGGTCTCATATTGTGTGGAAACACTGGTTTATCTCCGAGCGATCTGAACTCTTGAATATCCAGGAGAGCTGGTTCATTGGGCCCACCATTGAGGTTAAAAGTTGCAGGACTGGCCCTGGCGCTGACGCTGGCAATCACTGGCAAAATAAAAACGAATCCGTACTTCATTTAGGATATTTAGTATAGCCCAATGTTACAAAGTTTTCGCTCTTGTGCGTAGGAATTCGGTGGCCCAATTATGCAATTTTGTATTGTTATGAATAAAATAGACAATAAAGAACGCAACAAAAAAAAAATTTGAAGTAAAAAGTGAAAGATAAACGACTAGAGGGCAAGTGGAAAAAATGTACTTATTTATACAAGTATGAATTTACTTCATTACTTGACGACACAAAAATCTCCCCGAGAAGAATGGAAAAGCAAATGTCAGTGACGCCTGACGCCGTTACTCAAAAAAAAAAAAAAAAAAAGGAAAGAAAAATAAAATCAAGGTGATGGAAATTTTGTTGATAGGACTATTTGGCTAAAAAATTTTTTATAGAATCTAACCTTAGTGCGACCTCTTCGACGAACACTTCGCTAAAACCCTCCACTTTGGACTCTGTGATAGAGAAATTCGTCAACATTTGGTCGACGTAAAGTTTCGTTTCATCATCGTGCGCACGGTCGTGCATTCGTCTGAAACAGTGAAAAATGACATTTTTGTAGTAGTCTAAACCTTTGATTCTAATTTCCTCTGCCATACCTGGTGAATCTAAATCGATTTCCATGGGAGATTCCATCTCATAGTTGTTTTTGTTATACTGTCTAAATGAAGGAGTTGTAGCGTGTGTAATGGGTGTGATACCCCGGTCGTGTTGGAAGGGACTTTGCATGTTAGAAGAAATCGGGCTCGGAGATAGATCTGGAGTCAGTTGAGCAGCACCCAAGGGTACAGCAGACCGTAAGTTGGTTTTCCTCATCGACCTTTGAGTGCTAAAATCCCAGCTAATTGCCGGGTCCGACCCATCGTACAGTCTCTGATCCAGCGAATGTTTCGGGGACCTCTGGTTATTATCCTTAGATTTTTTCTTTTTCAGAGTCTCCACGTCCTCCTTTAAATCTTGAACATCTAGATTGGTCACAAAGTTATGTTCCAATAGTTCCAATGCAGACGGTCTCACACGGGGGCATTTCACTAAGCACGATGAAACAAACTGCTTCGCCGAACTTGAGTAATAACCGTGCAATGCAGGTGGTTTCCTCTTGGGTAAATTTACCATGACTTTCATTGGATCGCATTTGGACAATGGTGGGGCACCTTTCAATAGTTCGTATACCGTAATACCGAGCGACCAGATATCTGCCCTTTCGTCGTAACCATCGTTGTCCTTACAAACGACTTCAGGAGCCATCCAATAAGGCGTCCCGACAAAGGTCCCCCTTTTCAAAGTAGCTTTAATCTGACCAGAGACACCAAAATCGCCCAACTTCACTTTACCTTCATCTGTCAACAAAATGTTGGCAGCCTTAATGTCACGATGGATTTTCTTCTGTTCATGGAGATAGACAAGTCCTTTCAAAACCTGTGAAGTGATGAAACCGACCTTCCTTTCGGGCAAGCCGCCCAAATAGATGTTTTTCAAGAGGTCTGCGCAGGATCCACCACCGCAGTATTCCATTATGATCCACATGGAGACGTCCTCCGTCAAAGTCGTGATGTAGTTGGTGATATAGGGGGATTTCAACTCTGCCAAGAAGAAGATTTCCTGGGCCAAAAGGTCGATGTCCTCATCTGTATGTTCCAGATTTACAACTTTGATTGCTACTACTTTTCCTTGAACTTTATCGTAGGCCTTGTAAACGTCACCAAAATTACCTCTGCCTACACATTGTTGAATGGTATAAGCGTTCGAAGTGCCCACGTATCCGTAAAAGCAGCCTGACATTTTTCAAAATAATAACCTATTTGTGGAACAACGAGGAGAAGAGGGGAAAAAATTGGAAAGAAATAAAGAAAAGAGAAAGAAAGAAAAAAGATCAGAATATTTCGTAGAGGAGTTAATGGAGCTTTCTTAGCGTTAGTGTGCAATTAATAATAGCGATGCAACGAGATTTGTGAGATTTAACTAGCGAATTCTAAATCCTCACAAATGGATCAATAACAGCAGCTCTTTTTTTAGGAAGGGGTTCGCCACGGTAAAAGCAAGCAAGCAAGCACTTGGGTGGGGCGGGGCGGGACGGGAAGAAGGATTGGGAAAGCAGGCTAGATTTTTTTTCAAACTGGATAGCTGGCGAAAGATTCTGCTGGTACTTTTTCAAAAATGGAAGGGGAAATGCAATTGGATGGGGAATCCACCGGGTGGGATAGCCCTCCCCAATTTAAAGCACCGAGTAGCTTTAATTTTGTTTTTTGTTTTTTTCCCTTTCAATGTCACAAAGATCGTATACTCCGCGCGCGTCTGCATCGCGCGGCCGAAGCGCGCCGCCTCCCCCGCCGTGGAGAAATAGTACAAACAAACTTTGCATATCACTTTTAGCCCACATTTGAATCTCTATTGCTATGGCCTCGCTTGCTGAGTCTCAGCGACTTGTGTGCGCTCAGCAGATTCGTCGGGGCCATGATGACCTGTGCCGTACTCGGTATGGCGTTCAGGCTCCACCTTTTGTTCCCATTTCTCTCTGGAACGAACGAGAGATGTTCTTGCGACCGGTTGTCCTTGGGGACCCAGGGGTACCCGCCATAGGATTCGAACCTTTTCTTCCAGTACTTGTACATCGGCAGGTCCGAGGCCTCATGACCCGGGGGCAAATCGTCCACGGGCAATCCGTTGAAGAGTAAGAATTCCGTGATGTAGTAAACGGGGCGTCCATGTACGACGTCGTGGTGTTTCAAAGAGTACTGGAAAACGGTGGGCAGTTTTTCATCCGGTCGGTGCACGGCCTGCTCCTGCACCATCTCTCGCAGGCCGGTCTTGGACTGTGCAAGGCACCTTTGCAGCATGCAGACGCTGTTGAGATGGATTGCCTTGACGAGCCGCCTGAAGGAGATTTGTACATCCTGGCCGCCCTCGTCGACGAAGCACTTCTGTTTGTATTTGTCCACTATGAACTTGGACCGCTCCGCGTCCGAGCACTGGGGCGTGATCTTGTGGCGGGGCGGTACGCCCTCGTAGACGGCGTTGACGTTGGCGTTGGATACGTGGTGGCGCAAGAGGTGGAGCACCTCCGGGGAGGTGAAATTGTCCAGCGTGAGAGACCTTACTTTGGAAATGTGCGAACCGAGCGAGCGGTGCGCGCCAGAGCACTTTATGCAGACGACACATAGCAGGTTGATGGAGATCCACTCGACGGACTGCGTGTCGTTGCAGTCGCAGCACCTGTAGTTGGACTCGTGCTGTTTCCTCACCAGATCTACCAGTGCGATGGGTCCGCCGCCGCTACCGCCGCCGCTACCGCCGTGGCCAGCTGTCGTGGCACCCTGCGCAGTGCCCAGGTGAGGCTGTTTGAGACCTCTGCCATGCGAACCGGCGCTGTTGGCAGGTGAGATTCGCCTCGGTATATTCAAAGTCATGGAGCGGTGCAGTGGAACCGATACCAAAGTGGGGGTCGTGGGGACGCCCGAGCAGAGTGTGTTGGAATGGTGGTGCCGAGTTGCGTGCTGAGCCGCCTCGTGTAGTACCTGTGACCACGACGACGAGTCCGCCTCGGTGGCGAAGCGCAGCGTGAGGGCAGAGCGGACGTCCGGCCCCGCTATTTCTATCTCACGACCATTCTTGCGGATTGTCGACGAACGCAGCGAAAGTGTCCCCTTGTGCGACCCGGCAGAAACTTTGAGCCGGGACCCCTCGAGTGCACACCACATCTTGGTGAAACCTTCGGTTCCACCGCCTAGCCGAACCCTGAGGAAACCTTCGCGGTGCGACATGCTGCTGTGCCACTAACAGTCAGAAGAAGTGCATCTTTGCGAAGCCCAGCCAACTCTCGGTTTTCAACGTCGTGAGAAAGGGCCACGGCACGTTCCGCGGGAAACGGACACACGTACACGCACACATGACTCCGGCGCGGGGACCTTCAACACTGCTTGTTAGCTAGCTAGCTACTAAACAATTACAATTACCGCTCCCTCTATTAGTATATATAAAAAATAAACACTATAGCATACAACTATTCAGAATGAAAAAAAAGTATTAAAAGGAATTTTTCTTCTTTTTTCCGGGTTAAAAACAGTCCAAAACCACGTGATGACCGTGTGTTTGGTCTCGACAAGGCTTAGAACAAAAGAGCGACACCTGCGGCCACGGCAGCACCGAACATACCAGCGTTCAAAGCGTTAGAGTTGGCGGCGCCGGTGGAGACGGCAGACGACGACGAGGTCGTCGTGTTCGAAGTGCTCGAGTTCGACGAGTTCGAAGCAGCACTAGTGCCGTTGGAAGTGCTGTTGGAGCTAACAGTACTGTTGGTGCTGCTGTTGCTGGCGGCCTGGACGGCGGCAACGGTAGCAAAGGCGGCGACTAGGTTCTTGAACTGCATTATGGTATGTGTGAAAGGAGGTAGTCTGTGTGTACTTGTGACTCGAGAGAAAGAGGAAAGCGAAACACAGGGCGAGGAAGAGAGTGTCGGAAGCCCGTTCTATCACCTTATATACCCGGATCTGCGAAGTAAAACTTTTCTTCGAACCAGTGGCGAAAAAGAAACGGGCCCTCGGGGCCCGCGAGACGGGCTGGCCGCTTGCGGCCAATGTCCGTTTCGGGCGCGCCACGCTGCCCGAAAGGGGCGATGGCTGCCACACGGCCATATGCGGCAAACCTATTGCTCTTCCCGACTAGATAAACGGCAGAGAAAAGTCTCCAGCGGGGACTGCCAGACGGCGGTGACCCCTCACGGAAGCAACAAACCGATATGCGCATTCTAATTATAAACCCCAATAGCTCCGAGAGCATGACGGCGGCCGTGGCTGAGTCGCTCCAGGAGAACCTGAGCTACGGCGGCAGCCACGGCAACAGCGTACTGACGTATGCCACGGGGCCCCCCGAGAGCCCCGCGGAGATCAGCGGCCCCGAGACCGCCGCGCAGAGCGCGCAGGCGTGCTGGCGGCTGCTGGGCGACCCGCGCAGCGAGCTGTACCACGGCCGCTTCGACGGCATCGTCGTAGCGTGCTTCTCGGAGCACCCGCTGGTGGAGCTGGTCAGGGCGGCCGCGGGCCCACCCTGCTGCGCGCTGCTGCCGGCGTGCGTGGCGCAACTGAGCCTGCTGGGCCGGGGGCCCTTCTCGATCATCACGTCCGGGCAGGCGTGGGTCCGGCCGCTCGACGAGGGCGTGCAGCGGCTCTGCCCGCCGGCGAGTCGCACGCTCTGGCGTGCGACCGTAGCCGCGCAGCTCACGCCGCTGCAGCTGGCGCAGCCGGGCTCCGTGGAACGGGTCGCCGCGACAATCCGGCGCGTGAACGTCGCGCAGCTCGGGAGCCGCACGGTGGTGCTTGGGTGCGCCGGCTTCAGTGGCGTGTATAAGGAGCTACAAAGAACGCTACAGGGGCAGGCGGAAGTGGTGGAACCGGTACAACTCGCGGTTTCGTGTATCGAGAGTGCGGTAGTAGGAGTGAGCCATGGAAGTGTTTAAGGAGCTGGTACTGGTGATTGTGAGCGTGTTCGTGCCGCCGCTGGCGGTGTGGTTGAAGCGTGGGGTGGGGCGGGAGCTGCTGGTGAACGTGGTGCTGTTCGCAGTGGGCTTCTTTCCCGGGCTGCTGCACGCGCTGTGGGTGGTGGCGAAGAGCGGGGGGGGACCGAGCCGGCGGCAGCGGGTGGGGGTTGCAAGCCGGCGCGTGGGCGAGCGGGTGGGCGAGCGGGGCAGCAGCCGCCAGGCCGGCGGGGATGTCGCGCTTCGCGTTCCAACTGGTGTAGTCGCGGTGTAGTCGCGCAAACTCCGGGGGCGGAGCAGGGAGGGGGGGGCGTGGCGCGTGGCGCGCGACGCGAGACGCGCCGTGGCGAGACATTTGAGATAGGTAAATAGCGTGAGAGCGAAAACCCCGCGAGCGCGTCGTGTATGTAGCGAGGCGACGGGCACGTGCGCCGGCCGTGGCGCGTGATGCGGTTTAAATTCTTCGTCCTTTTTTGTTTGTTTGGCGAGCTGGTGGTGCTGTTACTTGAGTGTCGACGCTGGAGGCAACGAGACGAGACCAGGCCGACAACGCAAAATGGATCTGCTGGGTGACGTCGTAGAGAAGGATACCGAGGCGGGCGGCGCAGCGGATATACGCTGCAGCGCGGGCGGGTTCCCGGAGCCCTTCCGGCCCAAACAGATCTCCTCATGGAAGCAGCGGCTGGCGCGCAGCGGCGCGGCCGCTGCCGCTGGCGCTGCTGGCGCTGCTGGCGCCGCCGCTGGCGCCGCCGGCAATGCGCCGCCCTCGGCGGCTCGCTCCATCCACGAGGAGAGCCTGCGCACGCAGCAGCAGATGTCGCCAGAGGCCATCGCCACCGAGCAGCAGGAGCTGCTG
>JAJLTM010000065.1:0-38439 GCA_030568175.1 Zygosaccharomyces lentus
CCTCTTATTCCTCTTATCCTCTTATCCTCTTATTTCTCTTTCTCAACTCCACATACCCTTCACACAAAACTATAAACCACGTCTTCTTATCATTCACTATCTCGCTTACCTATTGCAAAACTCTTACTCACTCACTACCTATATTTTTATATTTTTGTTTACCTTTTCATCCTTTTACTGTCTGTCTCCCACCTCGCTGCTCCCTCTGTTTACACTGCGCAACAATCATTAATTCAAAACACTCAAATTTCGAACAAAACATACATTTCCTCATCATTTTTTATCACACTAAACAAAAAATAATTACACAGAGTCCTCCATCACTTTCCATCACTCTCCAACTCCACTGCTGCCATGTCTACATAATAATATATCAATTTTATCCTCTGCATCATCATCGCCACCATCAACATGTACAATGGCACTCTCGTGTTAGCAGCAACAACTTCGACGTTTGCAGCTCAAGCCAGTGTGGCAGTAACCACACCTCCGAAATCTGCTCTACCAGGTCCTCCAGTTTCTTCCGAAATATTTTATTGTAAAATAGCCTATTAGAAAGGTGTCATGTGGCAGTTTACATCGAGTAGCTTCCAGCACGATCTGATCTCGCAAGTTCTTCCATACTCTAAAATACAGATCTTTGGTTTGCTTTCCAGACATCCAGAAGACTCCGCTCCCTTGCCTGCCTCTCGTCGACTCCAACACACTAATTGTTTTACTTTTTCTAGTAATAGCCAGGTACCAAGCGTATTTTTTTTGTATCTGTACCTGGATCCCTCTCCTTCTTGCGGGAAACAATTTCAAATATCCTACAGGGTTTCCATGATATGGCTCAATATCTTTCAAGTATTCTTTGTATTCCTCGTCGTTTCGCAGCATTCTTTCCACAGCTAGTGCTTCCCAAGCTATTTTCCGATACGATACTTGTTGGGGGGGTCAGCATACGCAGAGCTCAAATATCGATACTCAAGTTAAAAGATTTAGAAGTTTGCCAGTTTCTTCCACTATCGCTGCTTATTTTCGAAGACACTCAAATTGTCGTTTCTAATTTTTCTGCTGCAAACTTCAGACAACCTGTGATAGCATTAAAGTGACCCTAATATAAACTCTGAGCGCACTTTATACCCAATGAAAAATATGGGATCGGCGCTTTTTAATGCACAATAAATAAAGTCTGTTTTCTATGTGTTGTTGTATGTGGCATATTCGCACCCATACATACAATACGAGTTTATAGCATCCAAGATTTTCCTTATTACAACCCACTACATGTTACTACGTATATCGTTTTGTTATCGGTTATCCACGTAAATGTGTTGATGATGCTGGGCGAATTAGTTCTACAGCGTTCACAGCTCCTTCGTTTTCCAGCTCATTGTAGTCATATAAAATTTTTCATGACAAGATTGAGATGGATCGTGTTCTTTAAAACTAGTAGAGCATCTCCCACAAGAACGCCGTCGTCCCATTCCAGAGACATACACAGTATCTTCCCAACATTTGTTGTAAAATAACCTTTAAAATGCATAGGTCTGAGAGGTCTCACCTAGCTCACTAATGGAATTCATTCTCGCGCGTTTGCCGCACGTCCTACAGTACCTGGTTAAAAGTTGCGCGTAGGCCTATTGCCGGCCTAAAATTATACATACCCTCGACTAATTTACCACCATTGGTTCACGATCGCAGTTTAAATTATCAGTATCATTTTTTTTCACTTCGTTACCACCCGCTGTACATAATAGTATATTTGCATCTGTGAGCGAGATCCTTCAAAACATCGAAAGTATAATCAATCGGTAGGACACTTATCATGATATACGGATACTCATCATTTATAGCGTGTTTGACTTTATGGCTGTGAGTCATGAGAAGGTATAAAATGTACAGAACGAAAGTGTACGAACAAATGTAGCGAGCAAATGTAAATCGGTACCGACGCTATTACGGAATACCTTCCTAAGATAACACAAGAGCTTTTGTCAGGGTCGAACGAAAAATATGCGTATCGTCCATGGGAACGCGTCACCTTTGAAGATTCAGAAACCATGGGGGGCTTTTCAGGGGACAGCAATAAGGGCATCCTTTGATAACGGCAAGAAATGGCAGACTATGCTGGAGGTTACAGAAGATATAGACATGCTATTTCTTGACAAGTTTCACGGGAAAAATAGAGCCTTTGCTGAAGATCTGGGTGGTGGTTTGTATGTCACAGAAGACATGGGGAGAAATTGGATGAAAATTCAAAAACCTCCTGAGGTTGAAAAATCACCGTTCACTACTATCGAAACTCGCCCTTTTGCAAGAAACTATATGCTTCTTAAATGTGAGATTGAATATGGTGGCTTCGAAAGAGGGCATATAACGGATACTCAAACGGAACTAATTTCATACATATCCAAAGATTTTGGAAAAAGTTTCGAACGAATAGTTGCACCTGTGGATGGCGATGTGACTCCGGATATTTTTAGGTATGGTACTGAATGTTGGTTTGCCGCCTCCTCTTGTTATTCAGCGCTGCCAAAAGAATTGATATATGGTATCCATTCTACGACTGCTGTTGACGAACAAGGATTTAGAACGATGGCCAAACAAGCACTTTTTAATTCATTAGATTTGGTAAAACAACGAAACTTGTAGAAGAATTGAGGGACCTTCATGAATTCAGTTTGAAAACTTTTTCTCGCGCTGTCTTATTCACCGTACAAGAAAATATTGGCGGTCATCGCACCGAAAAAATTTGGATTTCCACCGGTGGGCCCTTCAAACGAGCAGTTCTGCCTCATGAGACAAAATATGCATCGTTCGGCCGTGCTCTCGAAGACGACCTTGGAAGGACCCTATTGCCATTCTATACAATAGAAGATGACCATCAAAAAAGATTTACAATTTGCTTATCTGGGATTCTTTTACATTTAAACTTTCCCAGTTTAACTCAATTTTGTTGAGACCTGACGATGTTCTGAAATCTGGAGGTGGAAAATTCATTGAAAGGTTTCCCCCGAAATTTTCTATTGAAAAGTTTGGAAATTGCAAGGGGCTCTTGTTGGGAAAATTATTTGGTGTCATCCCGCAAGAAGAAGCCCAGACACGCGTGTCCATGGCTATACAGGACAATGCGACCTCCTCTAAAATGGTTTTCAACAAATACATGAATTTGGTAAGCTTCGATAATGGAAATTGCTGGTCTAAATTGAGATTATTGGATCACTCAAATATACGCCGGTATTTGTCAAATACGATTTTGACGACTTGAAAAATTGCTCCCTGCAAATCTTCTATTATACCCATTCTGAAAGGAATGATTCAATGGAAAAAGTGTTTATGGCCAAAGGAGCCATCTCACACAGTAAACTCGGTCTTGATGACAACCACTGCATGCCCTTCATATCGAGAGATGCCGGTGTCAATTGGGAATTAGCTTTTACATTTCCAGTCTATTCCGTATTTGCGGATGTCGGCAACATAATTGTGGCCGTACCTCAGCAGCAGGAGGGATCTGATGACTTCAACATTACAAAAGTCTTCTTTTCCTCTAGTCAGGGCAGAACTTGGGCCGAGCACCAACTTGAACAGCCTGTATTGCGCGATACTATCCAAGTAGATACATCCGGTTCAAACGTTGGTGTAGTACTTTTGAAGAGGGAACGAGCTACAGGCAGGACTGAGAGAGATACATGTGTGGTTTTGGAACTTGACTTTTCGCAGTCGTTAAGCGAGATTAAGTAAAATTAAAATGTATGTAGTGAGCTACTCGGAGGGGCTTTATTGATAGTCTCAGCTATTGGCTTTAGTGAAAAAGATCAGTGCGTGGTCCTGTTATTTCTCATACTAAAACATTCAACCACAGTTTTCATATGATTACGAAGTGCGGGAAACAGGACTACAGAAATTTTTGAATCGAAGCACCATTAGGGTGATACTCATCTTCTTTAGAGATATGCAGAAAACAGGGAGGTGCGGCGGCTGAAACTATTCAAATCTCGTATAGTTACATAATCGCAGTTGCATGTTGTTAATAAAGTATCTTGGAAATGATTCAACTAAAGTATAAGGTACATTTAGTTCGACTTAGTAATTTAAGCCGTTTTCCCAGGTTTGAATTTATCCTGAAGTTTTTTTGAACAACATTCTAGTTAATACAATAAGATGCTCTTTGTTGCAGTTGCAAATTTTTTAGCTATATTCCGATATAACATTAACTGTGGATTGAGTCGAGGTTTTCAATTTGTTTATTTCTACTTTTCCATTGTTGTATCAACGCTGTCTCCAAAATCTATAAAATCCACTTCAAATATTTATCACATCTTTTACCTAGTCGATTTTGCTCGCTCGCGTTTGCTACATACGAATATGCATCCTGAGTCCACCAATAAAGAGCTGAAAAAGCGATGTTTGACGCCTTATTGGAGATCCAATGACATGACACGTCAAACAAGGTAAGAATTCAACAATGATCTCGCACAGTTATGCTGTTGACGCGTGGCCCCATCTAAGTATGCACTGCACGTAGGAAGGTAGTATACACAACCGCGCTCCGCTCTATGATGCTTCTAGCGCTCCCAACACTTGCTTATCACTTACACACAGCAAGAGAGAAAACAATAGTTTAAGTCATTATATCCTACGGTAATCTCATTATAGGGCAGTATTATGCAGCTGACTCATGATAACCTTGAGTTCTTTGACAGGCGGGTGAGACATGAGTATATTAGAAAAAAAACCCGAAAGCCGTTTAGCAAGATTTATTCTATGCAAAAGATACTTGTTGGTAACCGGGTTTCAAATAGATTGATAAAACTCTTATGTCATGCACCGTTACTTCTTCACTATTATACGCTCTCTTTTAAAGGCACCGGCCTTTTGCTACTTTAGAGCCCTTCATAACTGACAGCCGAGCCAATAGTTAGCTGCCTTGTAAGAAACATCGCCATAATATGAGAAGAGTAGACTATCGCTCACAAATTTTTCATATCGGAGTGCTTTACGTACACGTACAAGTACAGAGTGAACTCTGACTTATTTCTTCTCAGCTTGGAGATACTCCTTCAGGAAGAGACCGATGGTAAAACGGTAAAGTTACAATTCGAGAGTTCCACTTAACATGAACCAACTTTGAGTCAAAGCAACGGTCCTGTAAATTAGCCTGAAAACCTTCATAGCATTACATAGTGCACTTTCATGCCGCTTAGATCTCTCAAGTTCATTTAAAAAAAGAATCATTCAAAGAAGAGATAGAGCAACCACAGCTCTACATGACTTTAAATGAGGCACAAGTCATGTGTCACTAAAACAAATTTTCTCGGCAAAACCACTTCGTAAACGGAATAGCAATTGCCAGAAGTATGTGAGATCCCCCTATTCTGCGAAAAAGTAACGTTCTGTGAGTCAAGCGTTTCACAATACAAGGTAGAGATTATTCGAAATTTGAATTGGATAAATGCTGTTAGGCCTGTTGGCGTGGCTTTGTGAGGTGGCATTGATCCTGACGGAGGTCAAGGAATTTGTTCCTCAACTAATAGATTCAAGTCGGGAAAGTTTCGATCGCAGCTTAACCCCCAATGTGTTCTCGAGGAAACCGGAGGGTGGGATGCTTGACTTCAAAATGACGAAGACAACATTTCCTAAGGGGAGACGGATACACCCCTGGGATTTCGACTTGACCCGTTTTCAGAATTCCCAGACGATTTTACTTCTCCGTAGAGGTAAGGTGCATATTTCGTTTGATAACGGGGATAAATGGAATATTGTGGATGAAATTCAGGACAATATTGATTCAATCGAGATCGACCAATTCAATGACGAAAGGGCACTTGCATATGGTAAATCGAGGAATTACAAAGAGCATTTTAGTGGCTTTAATATGTATATCACCGAAAACAGAGGACATACCTGGAGAAAAATTTCGTCAACCTTGCCCGACAACGTATATTTGTGTTCTTTTTCGACTCATCCCTTTGAAAAGAATTACTTGCTGCTGAATTGCCGCATGCGTAATATTAATTTCATGTCTGGAACTTCCTTTCATCACGCCTATATCTCTCATGACGGGGGTAGAAACTTTAGTACTATTCTTCCTCCAAAGGAAATATCCTCTTCAATGAACCCTAGCATTCACTGTGATTTTGCTGCATCGTCAAAAGATTCAAATTTTGCCAAGGAATCTGCATATTGCATCTATTCGATGAGAAAAGGCATGACTGAGGGAAATGTTCCGAGGTACCAGGGGATCCTATTTCACACGCCAGATATGGGCAGGACTACGCATGTCGTTAAGAAATTAAGAGATTATTCTGTGTTTGGCATGTACGTTTTACCTGCTCAAATTTTGATCACTACTGGGGATATGGAGATGTCGAACAAAAGGGAGCTATGGATTTCCAACGGCGATGGCGATTTCTGGAGAGCTATGCTACCTGAAGAATTAGACAATTTCCAATACGTCGAGATAACTGATGAGAAAGTTCTGGGACTAACACTTCTCAATTTTAAAATTAGTTACTATAAGGGTGGGCAGTCCGCGCTATTGACATTGGATGCGCTTGGGACAAAGTTTACATTGTATAATCCATTTCCGGAGAATGCTCTAGCTAGAGCATTTATCAAAAATTCGAAATCACATAATGCTACTTTATGGGGTGACTTTTCCTTCCGCCTCGATTCGGAAGATCTTTCAATATCCAAAAGCAAAGTGAGTTTTGATCAGGGAGCCAACTGGTCGAATTTGAGAGTAGTAGATCCGTTGAACAAATATTCCCATTTGTTTAAATGTAACGTTAGAAACACCGATGACTGTTCGCTGCAAATCGAAAGTAATTCTGGGAGTCCCATGTATGAATCTTCGATAGGACTCGTCGTAGCAACTGGCTTTGTTGATAGGAATAAAACATCAAATTCTCTCCTGGAACGCCGCCGCAGTCAGACTTTTATGTCGAAGGATGCTGGTGCTACCTGGGAAATTCTTTTTGACTTTCCAATAACATCCCTATGTAGCTGTTCTGATGACGTTCTGGTGGCGCTACCATCAGACGATTCGGAAAATCAAGAAGAATACAACTATAGTTCAAGTGATCCTACTATGTCATCTTGTGAAACTTACATCTCACGCGATAGAGGTGAGACGTGGGGGAGACACACGCTTGGGGAATCTGTAATTGGTGCAAAACATTTGCCTATAAGGTGTCAAAGTTCATGTTCAAGGGTTTTCATAGGATTTTCTGAAATCGGTGAATTCACTGTTCATGAAGCACTTTACGCAATCGATTCTCAGAGAAAATAGTCAATCACGTAACAACAAAGGACAACTTGTATAGTAATGGTTTAGAAGCATAGGATCACTACTAAAGTTTCACTAATTTGGGGCTAGGTGAATATTTGGGGATTCTGGGAGGCCAGCAGCACATTTCGAAAGTTAAATATTTATCGGTTCAACGATCTGACATTCAGCTACTTTTGAAATTGAAAAATCCCAGCCACTTCTATGTTTCTTTTGATAATGGAAGAAATCAGCAGTTGCAAATATTGATAACAACAAAGCTCTTAATGAAGGGAGCAAGCAGCCGAGAAAGCTTTTGAGCATTGTACAAACCCTAGTTCACGTTATAGTATTTGCCTGGTATGGTAGCATTTAGATAATAGTAAAAAATGCCCTTCTACCATGTTGGGACATTGCACTGTTATGAAAAGCTCACATAAGTGGCTATTGGATTAATGTCAATGAGCTCCACGTGCGTTGGTTGCGATGTCCATGTTATTATATGATGAATTCTTCTCCAACTGGCAACACCCGGCCGAGTATCTAGCGATTTTGTTTTGACATAACAAACTAGCACCAGAACCAATACTCGCACCTTCACATATCTCAACACATCTGAATTTCTTTATATGTACATATATATGTATAAACATGACTATTTCAACTCATTTAATTTATCTCATACTCATCAAGAGTTAACCAATGCTATTATAAAATAATACACATACACATATGCATGTATACACAAAGCCAATAAGTCAACTCAACATAAACTTACCACCCATAACTCAAAAATTCAAATAGTATTTCACAATATCACTCTACTTAATTCTCTCCCACTTCTTATATCTTATCACTACTTCTAACTTTTCAGGATTGAACCATTGTACAACCAGGCCAAAATTTTACTTAACTTGATAGCTCACATTCATTCAACCTGTTTCAACAGTACCCTAACCAATACTCCTATTTTATTACTATTAAAATCTTATATATCCTTCATATACAATTCACAACACTCTTCCGATAATAACCCTAATCATTCTTCTCCTACCACCACCTGCCATCTACTGAAATACTTGTGCTTTAGTCCTAACCAGCCCTCATTCACCTCCCCTCTAGCCCTATTTTGTGATACCCGGAATTCTACCAAAAAAATCAAAATTAAAACAAACCATCTCCTCAACCCCTTACCACTCTACCAACATCCAAAATTACAAACCTCTCTCTTGACCTAGCACTAACAATCTTGAACTGCCGCACGAAAACTTCGTCATTCAATCCCAGTTTACCCTAACGCCCTTCCACCAAAAAACAGCCGTAAACACTATGTTCTTGCTGCTTGATTCAAACGTATAACATCAGTCAAAATCATACAACACATATCTCACAACTTTTCACCTTTGTTTATTTACGAAATCGTTAGATTATCAACCCGCCCCACAGAATTGCACTATAAAACTAAAACTATACTCAAGCATTTCATTTTTATTCTTTGTCCAATTTTTTTGATTAGTTACGTCAAGCCTGTCCACTCCACCACTGTTTTCAAAACAGACAGGTCTAACGCCGATTTTCTTCGGGTTGTAAGCTCGTCATCTTGAAATTTTCAGAGAAAGAATGACGACTTAATCTTGTCGGGATTCCAGGGAAACCACTGTGATCAGCATATGCAGATGGGGCCGCTATCTCGAAATCAATCATGAAAAAGCCGTCGCTATTCCTAGGCCCTTTTCATCATTTAAAGATATCTTGAGGCGTAGTACCCACTACGTTAGCACTGCCGGTGTGTAATCCAGTAATCCCTATTCTTATTCATCTTACCCTCAAACATAAACACACAATCACCCCTCTTGTTCCCCTATCCTTAATTGCGTCTGCTTTGTATCTTCATACTCCCTATCCTCTATTCTTTATTCGAGCAAGAGTCTCAATCACTCCTCAACGAGGAGTATAATCTACGCAGCCATTCTTGACCTCACATTCCAGTTTATCCTCGCTCTCCTCAACGAATTGGTGCAAACATTGGAATCCCGCATTCGTGTAGTCATTACCATTTTTTATTTTTGCAGATGTCTTCGACTATTCCGTAATGTACTAGACATCCCTCTCGAAATATCCTAAGCAGTGGTAGCGCATCAATCAAAAAAGGCACGATAAATCATTAGGGCAACCATTGCTATGCACATAATTATAAAGAGCGCCGATTCTACTGAAAGCAAGCAAAGGATTAAGATCTCAGAAATAATATGAATCTTTTCAAGAATCCCATTGTCAAATTCAAATCCTCCATCCATATGTGATAGTTAATCATAATTTTCAACGCTCTTGTTGTAATTTGCGATTGCCTTCTGTGTTAACTTCGTGTTCGATGGATTTTTGCAGACATCCGTGTAAATATACTCGTTGTAACAGGTTCTGATATCGTAGGATCCAGAATCTACTGGTATTACAACTTCTTTCACAAAAAAACGCCTACATTGTTCTCCACCATAAAAAATACAACTATTGTATTTTTCTTTGACAAAATATTGATTAACATTAAATGCAATCCTCCAAACTGAAAATTATTGTATTATGCATAAAGGAATGCAACCCTTCGCTTCATCTCTACTCGCCGATTCCATTCTTTTTACATGTTCAAAACATATAATTTCCATCAATAATGCACTACAGTCCATGAAAAAGCATTTAATTTAAGAGACTGCAGCATCTTACCATTATGTCAGATCTAAACGCTATTGGTCTGACTTACACTTGCTCCGCGGAGGATAGTTTGGCCCCAACCTTAGTTTGGCAGCCAAAATACCAATTGCAAAAAAAACGAATCCTTATCGTAGATTCGATTACCAGCGTGAAAACCCCCATCAATGTAAAAAACCATAAATCCCAGCGTATTCTAGCTCCGCTGCCATATTACCCATATAACAACATATCGATTTTACGTTCAATTTAGTCCGTGCATAACATTTTGTGAACTATTACTACCGTGTACAATAAATCCATCCACTTTTCGCCAATTTTAACTTCCAATTCCACTATTTACTCACCCTACATTTTAATTATTACTTTACTCATCCAAAACAACCGCACCCGGCGCACTTTCTTACTACCCCTCTACTCCTCCTCTTACCTTGCCTTATGTACCTCATACACCCACTTTTCATTCAACTCAATACTACATTCCAATACTAACTCACCCTATATCTCATCATTAAAGTCATCACCTTATCTACCTCTATTTACTACTACCTTCGCTCCACTCTCCTTTACCCCAATCAACTACCCTACTTTCCTTACCCTACCCACATATATTCAACTACTTTTTATCACAGTTAATACCCAACCCAACTATTCACTAAAAACAACGACATCATACTCTTTGACCCTACCTACTTATCTATCTGATCCACTCATCTGTTACCCTACCTTATTCATCCTTCCATACTTTCTCTTCTCTTACATCACTATACTCGCATATTTTATTATATCTCAACTCTTACAAACACCCAGTCTATTTGATTATTCACGACACCTCAATTTTACATCACACTCACTACATATATATCTTGATCTAAATACAGAACTTATCTCCAATATTTTCTCCTCCTCTAACAACATTATACACACACATATCTTTCACTTATGTTCAGCCATCCGTAATAATTCTCACACTATTCAGTAATACAATCCTACCCTACTCAAACATACTCTCTCTCAAAACAATCCCAACTATCAATTCCAACACTAATAAGCATACATTCACATCACTTTACTCCCTCACATTAAACCATCCCCATACTCTAATTTATCCGAATACTTCTTTGATCAACTTACATCCCCACTATTCACTCTCACATCAACAACTCTTTCCAGACCCTATAAGAAATACGATTCGACACATACTCTTATTCACCGATCTAAAATTCGCATTCTCCAGTTTTTAATATTACCTCTCCCTACCTCATATCATTGACTTTTTCTTCCAGCATACTTCTTTCTCTCATTACAATACCGGTTATCCTATCTCCCATTAATCATCCAATATTTACGATTCTACAACTTTTCATCAAATATATTACTCCTCAAGCCAATAACCACTCCACATTCATTAAAATAATGATAAATGCAAGGAAACTTGGCATTACTCTATATTGTACATATACTTTAAATATTATTAATTGTTTCAAATTACTCCACCGCCTGTTCTCACTCCACATACTCACCTTTCCTTCTTCATATATGACCTATATGAACACCATCCCTCGATTCCGTTCCTTGTATACCAACATATCTAATTACTTCATATCTAATTACTTCATACCCAGCTTCCTCCTTTTGTCTACAATTTCCGTAAGAACTCTCAATTGTATTCCTTATATTGTTCCTACCACCTTGCTATATCCCACTTTACATATACCCAACATTTCTTACATCTTACTCCCTCACCTAAAATACAATACAAACTAATTAGCGAACAGAAACATGATTAGCTTTTCACCCTGCGCACCTCTCGTTGGTCTCTGTATTTTCTTATACTGTTTGCTTGACATGCTTTCTTTTCACCTTTTTTGATCCGCGCTTTCTTCCTAGAAATTATCGATCAGCAACTGTGCATGTGATATCACGTGCAGTAAAAAAACCTGAAAAATCGTCAAAGCGGATTCCCGTACTAAATCTACCGTGTAATATCTCGCGCAAAGAGTTCAGACAAAAGCCGCAGAGCTCATAATTTCTTTTTTATAAGGCACTGGTGCCCCACACTATTAGATTGTACCACCGTCAAAGTGCCTACCGTGGGTATGCGAAAAAACGGCGTATAGGTGAGTCCTATTGAGCCTCTGGTTAAAAGAACCTCAAATGTCTATTTTCCTGAAACAAGACACTGCGCTCAAGTATAGTACATTAGAGTGAACAAATGACCATCACCTGCGCTTCCGATGTATAAAGCTGTCTTTACAACATATGGTTTTACCTTCACAACGAGCAGTCTCTGGTAATAAACTAATTTCAATAAAGTTTCAAATACACTACATGACATCGAAAGTACCTTGCGTCACTCTTATCTATGTCTCCAAGGATGGCAAGTCGACAGCCACAAAAAAACAACAAAAAACAACTTATTAATCATGGCTCTGCATACTCCCTCCTTTGCTGCTTGCAATCCTAAATCGGATTTTGAATACTATCATGGACACTGTATATTTCCTTCTTCACTAGTTATGCCCTAAAATTGAATGATGGAAATCGACTTCTACTCTGACCTCAATGCACTCAACTGCAGCTGAGTTGCGCCGGATCGAACGGAAGATCCTAAGTTTCATTGACCAACCCTACAATTCCTGGACGCAACAACTCCGTGGTGCCGCAGAACCCCTTATAAACACTCGGTTGCCGATATCAGTAATGAACGATCGCATCCGTCGCCCGATCGAGCAACAGTTTGAGATCCTTCAAGGCTTACGGGGAAGTTCGAGCTACCCTTTGAAAAATTTTGTAGATATATCCAAGCGGAATCTTGTCTGCGAGATCCATTACTGGCGGACTGTCGAGAACGGTATTGTCCTTAGATGAGGCTACTTGCTGGCCAATGCTTGAAGAATCCTTTTCTATGCCCCTGAACCCCATTTGCTTTTAATGCGGAACCTGCTAGGTGCGCAAGCACCGAAGATTTCAGTAACAATACCTTTTTAACGACATGGCTATTCAGTTTTTCAATATTCCCAAGTTAGCCAGTATGTAAACCTGCGAAACTAAGTTGTGGAATTGATCTATAATGAACTAGCCTAGCATAACATATTTGGTCCTTACACCGCAGTTGCAAGAGATTTCCCACCATTGTCTCCTTGGAACTAAAGATCAGCTGGCGAGATTCTCATAAATCCCTACAAAATCTGGTCCAAGCTCGGCCGAAGGTTTCAACTGAAAGCTGGATTTCACGGTTATGTACCCTAATCGACAGTGATGGTGCTATCCTGCCCTATAAGTTTTATGGAATTGAAAAATTTGATCGAAGCTTAAACTGATGTGGAAGGGTTTGATTGATTACAGAAAAGCAGTACTATTCAAGGAGCTCAAGATCGACTCTTAATTTTGTGCTTATGTCCCGGCCTACGGGCAATTTTTCTAGAACTTTTGCCACCACATCCTACTTAACAGCTGCTAGTGGAATTGTTGGAGAAGGTTATTTAAGAGACTAGTGCCACCCAACTACTACCTCAGAAGAGGTTTCCAAAAAGCTCTGAAGATGTGGATCACAGATTGGATTCAGCAGGATGCTGTTCCGGAACTCAAGGTATTTCAGGACAAGATTATGGACCTTGTGGAAATCGCCGGCAGTAAAGAAAATAAGATGATAGGGGGGGAATTGAATCAATGGCATTTCCACAACTCTTCTGCTACTGTTATCAAAACTCCTACCTTATTGATTCATGGTTATGCCGCTTCATCGATGGCTTATTATAGAACCTTTGAAGGATTGACTAAGCAAGTGCGAGACCTGTATGCCATCGATCTGCCCTCTTGTGGGCTTTCCAAAGAGTTGCCATTAAAACTTGAAGGAAAACCACCCGTTTATCTTGAAGTCGAGGTTTCAAAGGATGACAATAAATTTAAAATCACACAAACCATCGATGCTGAACACTGCAAATCAGTTGTGAAACAGTATGAAGATTACTATCTAGACAGCATAGAACGTTGGAGAAAGCAAAATGGAATTGAAAAATTTAATCTTATTGGACATTCATTTGGTGGTTACATTGCCTTCAAATATTCAGTAAAATATCCAAAGGCAGTCGAGCGGTTGGGCTTGATTTCGCCATTGGGTATTGAGAGCAACATTTACTCAGTCAACAACTCTTGGATTAAGGATACCACTTATGAGATGGAGTTAACAGACCCTTCATCGAAACTGTACGGTAAGAAATCACAGATCCCCAAGTTTATTTTCGAGCGACAGACAGATTTGGTGAGGTGGATGGGGCCCCTAGGTTCGCAGGTGTCCTGGAGACTCCTTTCTCGTCATTATGGCACGCTACCTACCATGGACTACAGGGATTACGTTTTTGAGCTTCTTTTCAACAGAGGTGGGATCCCAAAGACTGCTAGGAATCTCTTCACGGGTCTTTTCACTAGGAACCTGTTGGCTAGGGATCCTATTTCGGATTCTCTGGATCAGTTAGACGCCAAGAAGGTACTGTTGGTATATGGAGAACGTGATTGGATGAACAATTATGCTGGATATCGTATGGTGGAGATGTTAAATGATAAAAGGCATGAGCAATACGCGCGCTACGTGGAAATTCCAGATGCTAGTCATAATTTATTTCTTGATAATCCAAGTTCTTTCAATGAAAATCTAGTAGAGTTCTTGGCAGAATAGCATTTTTTTGCTTCGTTACATACGCTGACTTTACGATATGTAAGCCAAATGAAAGGAATCGTCTCTGAACAAACTGCCACATATTTGCGGGTAATTGCTCAATCTATATCCCAGGAGATGTGCAGGGAGCACTATGAAGTGTTCAAACGGATGGATAGTGCATTTGCTACTCATTTTTTTAAGAACCTCATTGAGCCAACAAGGCGGCAGCTTCACCCTTTCGCAGGATCTGAGAAAAAGAGGAATAGCGCTCCACATGGCAAGCATTAGAGCACCAAGTCTTTCGCCTGGGACAGATCGCTGAACGCCTAAGTGGTGGATGATAAATCAAAATAGTTCTTTTGTCTGACCATACGCCTTCCCTGCACATAATGAATTTTCAAAGCTTTCGTAAGATACCAATGACACAGAAGATGAAAAGCTACTCTAGCATTTTTGTCCATAACCTCAAAAATTCCTTTGGCTAATTATTCCGATGCAGAACGCGACACTAGTTATAGGATCCACGATATTGCAAAATTTTGCCGGCCTTCTTCTTGTCGACACCAAGGCTTTACTTATCACGGTTTGGGCGGGGGGTCACTATTGCCAACAGACATCTACAAGCAAATCGGAGTCCAACTATGAGGGCTGATTCTGTCATAGAAACGAAGAAACTAACGTAGAGCTGCTTCTAAGCTACTTCCTGGAACATGCGAGTGAGTTGCTCTGCCCCCTACACAGCCAAAGAAACTCCTTTGTATAACTAACGCCGCATTAGCTGTCTACCCTCGATTTTAGTATGCTAAGTAAACAGCATAAATGCGCTTCCATGTTCATGTTGTTCTTATTCGGTTAAGCCACAGTGCTAAATATCGGCTATTTAAATGCACTATGTGGTCACTCTCTTGTTATCCACACTTTATTTAAAATCTCACCAAGTTAGTTTCAGTGTACGTAATAAATTTTTTTCTTGTTTTTATCTCTCTTTTTGTGAGCTACCGTATTAGTTGACAAGTTGTGAAAAGGATTGAAGTTCCAACAACACAAAGATTAATACAGCAACAGAAATACCATCTAACCATGATGAACTATGCTCCAATAGTATCTTTGACAAGGTTAGTGGCAATGGTTATGAAAGTCTCCCGTTTTGATACCGTTTGGTCCCTATCGCTTGCGCTTTCTGGAATGAGACTCTTTGAAAAATCCAAGGTTTGGAAACTCATGAAGTATTAAAGTGAGTGATTATACAAAGTTGTTTTTATTGACGGCATCCAGAAAAACAGCAAGCAAATAATGAATGTTTTAATACTTACAGCACATCCTCAAAAAAAATCCCTTACCGCTTTCCTTGTAAAAATTATTAAGAAATCCCTTGAGAAATAAAGTGATGAGGTCCGAGTGAGAGATCTCTATGCTCAATAGTGGAAAACTGCTTAGGCCAACAAGAGCTCCCTTTATTTGGCAACTCACAGATATTATAGTTTTTATAGGCTCCAAGCAAGCGTAACGAGGATGGTACTTTTACGGAAGACGTTAAAGAAGAACAGGAGAAACAGGATGACAAATGGGTTGCTTTTGTGTTTTCATTTTTGTGGTTTGCTATGCCCATACTCTTAAAGGCCGGGTCGACCGTGTGTTTTTCTGCGGGATTGGCTACAGACTTGGTGAATACAATGACGCTCATCACGGAAGCCTTGTTGGGAAGGGTTGTTCTGCGGGAAACGAGCCATGCTAGTAACCACGATTGGCGGAGATAAACAATTCTATGGGTCAAGAGGTATCAATGGGCCCATTGAGGACCTGCAATTTCCCATTCAGTATGGGATGCTTTATTATCCGGGATACGATGTTTTACTCCCTTTCACCATATTTGAAAGTGACAGTGTGCACGACAAAAGCTTTTCTGTCTTATCGGGCAGACTGATTGAGAAGGTCAAGATCTCCAAAAATACTAAACCAATTGCATTCAGGTCCCAAAACGGTGGCGACTACATTATCCCCGAGCTACAATTAAAAGACGATTTGAAGCTTGTGGGAGAAACCTTCACACTTCATGTGAGAGCGCCTTATATTGACAATGAATAGCTAAGCCGTCGATGAATACAAAGCTGTCTGAAGCTGAACGTCCCTAAAATGGCGCCTCTCCCGGAGAGACCAATAAAATCACAGCTTTGCATTGGCTGAAACTGATCCATCTTGCCTCTTCATTTTGAGGTTATTGAAGGCGTCTTTGTCCTGAATTGACATCCCGGAGAGGATACGATAAAGGGGCCCTATATTTTTTCCAGTGTCTTTCGTTGAACATACAAGATTACTGCTTCGATCCACAGCAAAGGGTCGAATATTGGTTATGCTTCAGCAACGGCAACTTTTCCAGCAGTTTTAGGGGGGTGGCTGGCGAAAATGAACCTGCTAATACTCTCAACGAGACAGAATTGATTTTGGTTTCCAAAATATCTTTCTTGCGCTTTTAGATGGTTTGGGGTACAATTCGAAATGTTGAAATTTTAGATCTCTGGACGCTCAGACATTACAAATATCCGTTCTGTACACTATAAGAAATGGCGAGAAAGAAAAAAAAGTGGACTCATCCCAATTTAGTTTTATTCTGTAACACTACATTATGGTAACGTTTGCGAGTTTGGTGGGGAGCCAGGCGCAGGAACAGCTGATATACCTATATGTATATGTCTATTTCAAGAAACTTGAACAAAAAGCAAACGTTGCCTTGAAAACGGAGTAAAAGACGTGTTGTAAACGCACACAACAGTGCAGAATAAAAGTTTCCAGATGGCCAATCGGGCTGAAAAACTCAGGGAAATCTGTACAAGAGGAAGTGTCTGGTAGCTGTGAGATAATTCTAAAAGTATGGCTGTATACGTGCCTTAGATATGCAATTTTAAGATTGAAGTGGAATATCGATTCAATTCTAAGCGATGTTCAGCGATCCACAGTTGCTACTACCGTTCAATACATAATTACTGACATCGTAAAATGGTAGTATTGTAGCATTTTCCCTCGTTGAAGGCAAAACAATCAACTGCATTTACTGTTAGCCAATTCGTCCTCCATTGTTGCTGCGCAGGGAGGTCGCGACCTCGTTTTTATGTTACATGCATGGCACGTAACTTATAATAGATCGAAGGGGTCTAACTAATCAATCTAGCGGCGGCGAAGTAGTAGAAAGTAATAATAAAAGTAAAATATAGGAGAAACGTAGCGTATTGTTTCAGTAACATAATAGTTCCTCTTGGTGACACTCAAGGAGATTATCTGTCACTAAAAGACATTAGACACGACAACTACGAATTGTTTAACAGTTCTAAGAGTGCGAGGTAAATTTCTGCGCAACATTTTTTTCCCTTGCGCTCAATAACCTGTAACAGTTGGTATGAACTTGACGTTTTTATAGTCAGACTTACTATTTTGACTCGGGCCCTTTCTGCGGCTTGTTTACCTCCAGTTTATTTACCTCCAGTTTGTTTACCTCCGGTTTGTTTATTTACCTGCGGCTTGTTTACGTGCATGCGTCATTTTTATGTTTACTAACACTACTTGTTTACCATACCCGCAGAATAGTTTACTTCCTCACTTAATACGCTTTTATTAATAAAGTATTTTAGCTTAGACAACCCGGTCGAAACATTTTAAACTCCTTGTCATGTGGCTCGATGTTATTTCTCCGCAGTAAGTCATGCATTGTCTCAAGCCGCCTGGCATCAAGAGTTGGTAAATCAGACACGTAACATTAGAGATATCAAATAAACCATACCAAAACCTCTCAAAAGCGTTTTCCGTCACTCTACTCAAAATTCTTTTGAAATCGAAAATCGAATTTTCAAAATTGCACATCTTGACAAATCAATAAATAATGTTTTTCTCGAAAGTCTACCTAAATTGGGAGAAAGATTAGGGGGGCATATGCTTTGTCATACAGAATATCTTTTCCCTTGAGAATCTGCGGCTTCAAATCGTTTTAGTCTATAAAACTTTCATTTAGTTCTTCGATTTTGGCAACCCTCATACCGTTTTTGATCTCTTTGTCCAATATTTCGATCAAATGGGTTACGTATTTTTCTCCACATCCTGTAATCGCATATAGAAATGGCCTGCCAATACCAACGCCCTTCGCCCCAAGATACAACGCTTTCGGACCTTTTGCAGATGCCGCCGTCAAAATACAGTTCAACTTTGTCCTCTAAGGCTCGTCCTTAACCGTTTGGCAAGACTCCATCAAAATTTTGAGGGGTGGCCTAGATAAATGCCTCTCCCTATAGTTAGATGACACCACGGCCTTAAGCCCTTTCTATGCGGCTAGAGTCACATCGTCTTCTACTGTACTTCCTTCAGGGCCATGGGCAGTTTTATGCCGGCGACAATTTTTTCTATATCCTTCCAAGGCAACTTTGGATAATTTCCATACTTGTTATAAATAATATCGGCAAGGTCAGTGGTGCAAGCTAGCTCCAGAGCTCTTCGCCTGCTGTATCTGCAAGATCCACGTTGAAAAAAAAAATTTCCCTGATGTTTGGACGCGCCTTTGCCTTTGGGAGAATCTTATCTACGTTTTCAATTTCTTCGCGGTATTGAAATGGAATTGCATCCACTGGTTCTGGTTATCAGGTACATCCCTACAAAATTCTTCCGGAGCAGAAATATTGTGGTTTAGCACCATCTCCATCACATTGGATTCGTATGCAGCAGACTGCAGATTTTTTTTCTCCCAAAAGGTGGCCTATCCTCGAGCCAGCGAATCCGGAAATGTAAACGGACAGGTCCACATTTGTTCCCAAGAAAGTGATGCTTGGGTCAACCGAATCTGGCTTAATTTCCTGCAAAATTCTAGGCCTAAAAACACTTTGCTATAAGCATAGTGGTTTTCACGCAATGTGTATTCACGCGGAGCCCGTGGGACGTTACCGCCGGAATCGACGTAACTTGAAAGTCCCAATAAAGTGGCAGGTACGGCACCACTAGCAATCAAAGAAGAGCTTTGTAATATGTGTTTTTGACCAAGTTGGGGAATTAGATGTTTGAACCATAGAGTATGCTCTCCCTTGTGCCGGGGAAATCCAGTTACGTTTCACGACAACTCGCATACATTGGGTACTCTTCGTTTTGAGGATGCGAGAACTTATGTGAGCGACTAGCATTAACTCCGTACTTTTTATTAATTAGAGCCTCTCAGCGATTGAAAATTCACTACTGTATATATCAGGCATCGGTTGCATCGCAATTTTCTGTAGCTTATATGGCGATCTAATGAGGTCATGGTGTTATAGCTTCTGGATACATTTCAACCTGAATTTTCAATTATCAAGATGACATGTTTAGAGCTTAGTTTCCAATTGTACTCTAGCTGACTTAACTTTCCATCCTTAGATAATCTCTCGAGATACGCAGTTTATCTTTGCATAATGCTAACGGAGGGTCGCACATTCGGACATTCAATTTTATGAACGCTTGAGCTCCGTAATCTGCAGAGTAATGAGCTTTTGTGATGTCATGGATCGGGATGCCAAAGGAGTGGCGGAAACGAAAATGGATGTTTATCACCAAATGGTTATCAGAATTCCGACTCTAATTACAAAGGTACAGTAAGTGGCATCTTTCTTAAATGCACCCCTGGACCAAATTCAGGCTTAAGTATACCACATTAGCACAAGTGAAAGATGTGATTCGCGTCTCTCACGCTGAAAGGTGATCTTTTTACGCTACCATCGTTTATTCTCTCGGTCGACCTCATGTACTGGGGTGCCACATAGAAAGAATCATGTCCTATTTATAAACTTATCATGTTGAAAATGAATGCAAAGACCTCGAAAAGATCCTTATACTGAATCTGTTTTCTACTGTTGTGAGCTTATGGTGCCCCTGGTACATATAAAAGGCTTCAGACTACAAACAAAAAAAGAAGGATCGTCCGTGACGCTCTCGCTGACAAGGAAATTTTCATCGGGTTCACTGCGAAACGTGTTGGACACCATTAAATGTGAAGCCCAATACAACAAATAATTTGTTCGAATCACGAACTAAACTAGTATATCAGCTGGACTTTCGACTGTTTTCCAAACCATATACGAAAGCTTGTGAAATTCAACCGATATGTAAGTCATTCTTCTTCGGAACATGTAGGAATTAAAAGCTTTACAGGGAGCTTGTTTTGACGAGTATTTGCTCCATGTGTTACACATTTTAGTTGAACTGTTGCTTAAAATGACTAAAATAGAGCTTCCGACTATACGAATTGCGGAGCTTCGGAAATCGCACTATTCTGATTTCACTATAATCCTACTCGCTGTTCGATTTTGAAATTTTTTCTGTTTTCGGTATCATGGTTTATTGTGGAGGGAGACGTATAGCCATTGAAGTAAGGCCGATGATTTTGCATAAGCTTTAGATTCCCTTTTGCACTTACTTTTATTATGTCATTGTGCTTTTGCGCTTCGTCTGTCGTGTTTCAAATCGGCTGCACACTGACCTAAAGACAGCTTCACGCTGTGGAACGATTCGCATAGCATTGGGGAAGAATTTGTTCTAAAAACGAGTGCTGGCAAGATATTTTAATGGGAGCCGAAAATTCACCGCCAAACTTCATAAATTTATACAGTGCTGACACTTACTATCGTGACATTGGTAACGTAAGTTACATGTTTCTTGTTCAAAACGCAATCATTTCATAAGATCATCAAAAGGTATTGGAATGGCCCCGCTTGAAACTAGCAATGCTAAAGATCAATGAACCATGCTGAAAGACGCTAATGTTTCTTGACTTACGAAGAGAGAAGGATAGCTCCAACACTGTACTCTAGATACGAAGGGGTGGGGGGGGTTCAAAAAATAAAGGCAAACATAGGAAGTTGCAGAAAAGGGGGCAAAAGCTAAAGGGCTGCTCTCGTGCAGTGGATTAATAACTTTCCAAGATATGAAAAAAAGAAGACACTGGCATCAGACAAGTTTTCAGCGACTTCCTTGGGCCTTCAGTATTAAATTACCGGCAATCGCTACTTTCCGCCCTTTATTAGGTCTTCTCAAGTTCTACTTTCGTTGTTGTGTGCTACAGCGTATTTTCCTACCAGTTTTAACTTTGAGCTTTGTAACAAGCGCTTCTGCCACAATAGACAAGTTGTGCGTGTTCCAATAATGATTAGAGCTTTAGACAGTTCAATACCAATATGTGGTGAGTACGAACTACAATTGTTTCATCTTGAAAAAAAGGGATGACGTATGAATCATTGTAAGTTCTTTACCAGTATTGAGTTAAAACGCGCTCATCTACAAGCAGTGCACATCTAACTTGGGGGGGTGCGCACTTTTGAGCGCCAGCCTGCCTTACGAATCCCACAAACGACGGAAAAACAAACGTAAAAGGGAAGTCTGTCAATAATCCCGGAAATTTTACCGCTGTGAAGCTGGTATTCACATGTAATCTATTCTGCGTACTAATAGCACTCAATGTAACCAAATCCTTTTGCAAACAAACTGGCAGAAATTTATGGCAACAGAGTTAAATCGTGTCGATGGGGAGGTTAAGCCTTTGTGGCTAGGCGTTGAAGAAGCTTACTGTAGAAGTTATGGGGGGGGTGAATTTGATGATACGAATCTTTAAATCATGGTGGCCTTTATCTTTATCGATGAACCATACAGGATACACTGAATAAAGCGCGCACGATTACGGCTGGTCATTTACTTGTCGTTTTTTTACACAACACAACATGCATTTTATCGAGGAACCGAACCATGAATCAAATATTATTCGAAGACCGCAGCCAAGATGTGTTATATATTACGAGGTCTCATGGGTACACCGTTATTTGATAGCAAAAATATGCCCAAGAGTCGAAAACCCTGCAGGATTTCCCTTGTATATTGCTGCGACGAGTTTTTCACCAAGACGCATGGCAAAATCACAGGACACGCTTGTTGGCACCTTCAATAATTCATTTCCTGTCTCTCCGTTTTTGGCTCAGAGGCACCGGAATGATTAGAGTAACTCTTACAGTAACACACTAAACCGAAATAGAGAGCATTGTTCCCATATGATCTTCTTGTCTCCCGAAATGTATTCTTTCCAATGACTGAATACCGAGTATTAGATATTTCCTTGGCGCTAAAGTCGAAATCGAACCATGGAGATGACCGAAATCGAACCGTGAAGATGGACGAAATCTTAATATAGACGTTCCCTGTCATGACAACAACCCTGCATAACACCACAACGCGAGCTAAAGATAAAACAAATGCTCGAGGAATTTCTCTTAGTGAATGAATTCTTCAGCATTTAAGCAAATATGAAAGCGACTTACGACAATTCCACGCTTGCAAAAGATCTTTGACGAGAGAGGCAGTGGTGAAATGTTTCTTGCTATCTCCTGCTGGTAAATTATAGGCACCCCGCCTTTTCGCCGAAGATCCAGTGCCTCATGCAGTCCCTTGTCAAGTTTGTTAATAGGAGAGTATCCTAGTAATAAGTTCGCTGTTAAGGGTGTTGAATTGAGCAGCAAAGGGGACTGGTGACGACATGCTAAGTTTGCCCTAACACAAATGAGCAGACTTTTCCGTTTAATCGGAGAAAGGCGAAACGGCGGTCAATGTTTTTTTTTTCGTACTGATACTACACGTTCTTTGCAAAGGAAATGATGCAACTGTACCAGCTCCTAAATCCGTGGAGAGTCAGGGATTGTCTCTTATTCGTCAATTGTCTCATCACCTTAGTAAGCTACGGTCAAATCACGTAATTCCCACTCAGCAATCATCATCCTTTAGTCTTTGAAGTTCTTGGCAATTAGCCGTTGCCGGCGACTTCGAAAGCAACCTGTTGAGCCTTTATCGATAATAAACATCCCGCTGGAACAAAGAAGACGCCAGAAGAGCAGTGTGTCACGCGCCCCCTGCGAGTAAAGTATATAAGGTAGCGCCTCTCTGATACAACATGGCTCTCTGTTGAGGTAAGAGAAGTCGAGCAAGATGAGTGAGAACAAGAAAGTTGCCCAGAAAGAGCCGAAGCTCCCCCAGAATGCGCTAGATTTCTTTTCGTTGAAGGGCAAAGTGGCCTCCGTGACAGGTGCATCGGGTGGAATTGGTTTTGAAGTTGCTCTGGCACTGGCACAAGCTGGTGCAGATGTGGCCATGTGGTACAATTCGCATTCCATCCAAGAGAAGGCCGAGGAGATGTCCGAGAAGTACGGTGTTACAGTTAGGGCGTACAAGTGTTCTTTGAGTGACAGTGCTGCGGTGGAGCATACTGTGGACCAAATAGTTAAGGATTTTGGTAAGATCGACATCATGGTGGCCAATGCTGGGATCAACTGGTACGGTGGGTCTATTTTGGAATACAACGATGAAGCTGGCAGAGAGAAGTGTGACGAGCAGTGGGAGAAAGTAGTCAACGTAGATTTCAACAGCGTATACTACGTTGCGCGTGCCGTGGGGCGCCACTTCAAGAAACAGAACAAGGGATCCCTAATCCTAACCGCATCGATGTCTGGTCACATATGTAACATTCCTCGCATGCATGCTGCGTATAATGCTGCCAAGGCTGGTGTGATCGGTTTGGGCAAGTCGTTAGCGGTCGAGTGGGCCTCTTTTGCCCGTGTGAACTGCGTATCCCCAGGTTACGTCGCGACGCCAATGACTGCACGTTCTCCGGTGGAGGTACGTCGTGAGTGGGAGTCACTCGTTCCCCTAGGAAGACTTGCGAATCCAAGAGAGCTTGTCGGGGCCTACCTGTACCTGGCTTCAGACGCTAGTACGTACACTACGGGTACCGATATCCTTGTGGATGGCGGGTACTGTTCTATTTAAGGAAGCTACCCATTGGGTACCAAGTAGTACATATGATTATGAGCTGTTACGAGCTATTGCGAACTGTATAAAGAGGAAGAAGGAGGTTAATTTTAATGTCTGCTCATTGCGTCCTTTTTGACTTTAGTCGATTTTCCAAGCAAAGCTCTAAGGTGCCGGTCCAGCGAAATATTTATTGCTAGCAAGCGTACCATTGCTAAACGGAATATGAAAAAAATATCGGTTTATCAAGATTTTAAGATGAGCACGTTAAATATGGGACCAGGTTTTTTCTTGGCTACCATAACAGTGTTATAGGTACACGGCAGCTGGCAACGGTGTGCCTCTACGCACAGCCATTGAAATAAACAATCACTTGACGTGCCAAATTTCTGGTTCTTTTCGATCTAACTAGCTCAGTCTTACTCATTTTTTTGCATGAACCCAGTCTAAGTTTTTGGAACTCCGCTCCGGTCCCCTCAACTGTGGTCCCTGGTAATCACAATGCCTTGGTATTGTCAGAAAGCATCTTTGGGTTCTCGAAGTTTATGAAGCTGGCTGGAGTTCTTTGCTATACACTTCTAGGAGAGCGACCAGCATCCCATGCTTCTCTTTAGGGAGGGTGTAGTAAACGCCACTCAAACATGAGTGTCCAGCTTTGACGGGAATAAAACTGAATGTGCTTTCATCCCACAACATTTATGCTTACTTGCATAGAACAGTTTTGATCGGTGATATTGGCCATAATATTACTAAATAAATTAAATATCCATCTTGTGAAAGTATTGTAAATATAACAGATGAAGAAGTAGAAAAACGCACCCATCTGTTGCAATGTCAAAATGGCAGTGGTAAGGTGAAATTGTATCTCAGGCTTCATGACGCCGACGAGGTATCGCTACATACAATGAGGATGATCTTTGACCCCGGAGGTTGCAGTATTGAATTATACGCTTATAATCACCTCTTCTGATCAACTCTTTAGCGCTCCGTGATATATTACTATTTTCTAGGTATTTTCTGCCATCCTAGCGCAATTTCTTTGTCATGGAACTATCATATACTTTATCTTTGTGTCATCGATCAACCTTAACTGAAAAGAAAATAATAACTCATGGACACATACAATGCGACATGTCAGAATGATGTACACCTTTATCTTCGACAGACCACAAACTTTACCTTCGACACCCTTTCAAACAAGCTAGATACGCCATAATCCCCTAGTAGATAGGTTGGGGGACCGCGTCACAATATTTACCTTGCAAAGAAGAGGCCTGGCTGTTGTGTTTGCCTATCTTATTTCAATATCTTATCCAGCCAAATTTTTGCACTACTTCGCTTACAATTTTCTTTTTTTTGTACGTTATTCATTGATCCTGTATAGTTTAAACCTGCCTATTTGCTTGCCACCGCTTGATTTCAGAATTCGTTTATAACCAAGTTGTTGCAAAAAACACCTTCAATTGTTTGGGTTGATCTTCCGTGACACTTTATAGTAAACCTCAAGACCAAGCCTAAAGTCTAATGCATTTTCTCATCAGAATATGTCGAGTTTTGATATTACGTAGAAGAGCCTTGGTGTACTCAAAAACCAATTAGATTCCTATCCATGGTAGCCTTACTACAACAAATTAAAACACATTGTTCTTGTCGCACGCGTGCTTGGCATAGTCAGATCCCAGAAAAGACATGCTACTAGCATCACCTACTCGAATCGGCAATATCCCCCCCCTAGCTATTCATGAAAAATCGGAGAGTTGTATGTGACGCTCTCAAAAAAGCTTACTTCGATCCCTAACAAAGTGCTTCGAGTCAAAAAAAAACTGGTGGTACCAACCGATCCGTCACCAGCAGTATTTGGGTACATCGCACCATTTCCTTCATCTCGAGTGAATATGTATAGGTGCTTCTTTTCCGTTGGAGGCGTTATATGGAGTGAAGAGTTTATTTATTGAGGAATTTTAGATGAGAAACTGTCTCGATATGCACAACATGATTTAACTTTCTCCCATCAATAGATCCAGTTTTCTTCGAGTGATATTTTGCGTATCAAATTTCTCAATATGCCTTAGTGGTCTTAATAGAATATATCAAAAAGGATGGACCATGGTAAGCCGGGGCTTCCCTGAAGGTATTTTGGGAGCGAACGTTGGTCGTTCCAATAAACAAGCCGAGCAAACTAGTGTTACGATAGGCAGTTTGAAATAGGTAATTTGAAAGACTATTCCACCCCGAGAAATACTTAAAAGCGAGAGGATGGTACTGACAGTGAAGTCTTCAAACATCACAATTGAAGCGAGGTTCCGTTTGTCTTCTTTCTGATTCCGCTAATAAAGAATGGAAAGATACCATGATCTGAATCCAGATGTGTGCAATTTATTGCTGCTGGTTCCACTACGGCCCATAATAGGGGGGGTAATAGTAACAATAGAGGTGCATTTAATCCATGCGGAGCCACAGCGGTTCAGGTGCCATACACCCTACGCCGCTTTTCTTTCGTTTAAACTTTAATGAACCAATGACTCAGTTGGTTATTTTGATTTGAATTGCTGGCGAATTCTTACAATAAATCGAGAAAGATGGTCGGCATGACATCATTTATGTGCAGCTGGAATCAATTTTATGCGCAATCTATGATTTCCTCCTGTGATATCAGTACCTGAGTTTTAGTTATTCAAAATTGGACTAACGCTAATCACCCATTTCTGCCACGATACTTGTTATGGCCACAGTTGCTCTTGATATGCCTTCGACCAAAGCGTTCGATGGGTATTAAATACCTTAAATGAAATTTTAAGGAATACAGGGTCATAATAAGAATTGCTTCTTTCTTTGAAGGAGTCTCTGATAGTTTCTACTGGTACTATTGGAACGATTCCGAAGCCTTTAAACTTCGTAATTTTATGGGCATTATAGCGGGTGCTATCGGTTCCGCTAGTATAAAAATGGATATTTTTTGTTCTGCTCGAACGCCTTTCTCTCACTTTATGCTGCATTGAGGAAATTTGTACCGAGATTATTACCTAGAGAAAGATTTTATGGAGAAGATCAAATTTGTTCATACGGGTGAAGGCCTTCTTTCCGATATCTCAGTTGGATATAATAACAAGAAGCTTGCTCTCGGCAATTGATTCCATCACTGTATCATCTCCGTTCAAACTAGGAATCAAAGAGGGCGGGATCAAAGGTATACTTAATATCATGACTGCTTGAATAGTCACTGCTGCCTAGTGTGCGGATAGTACAGAGTGTGTGCTGATTCCTGGCTGTTGCTCTCAATCATGTGCTCGGAGACATCCTTGAAATTTTTCTCAGATGCGAAGTGAAATGAAACCCCATATGACATTGTATTCTTGCCTATTTCTTATTAAATCCTTTGAACAACATGGATTCTCATTCGCAAGTTTTTACTTCAGTTCTCACGATTCAAGGAAATTATCCATTATTTACAGCCGAAGGAAAGACTACGGTTTAGGAAACGTAAGCAACGGCTGCGTGGACATTCACATGGAATTTGGTTCATCACAGACAAAAGGTTATACAATCTTCACAAATGGCAGTTGAATATTAGCGGCTTTCTTATTAAGCGCATTTCGTTGAAATTTATAATGGCCCTTTACCGCGGGGCTTAAGTTGCTAAAGCGCACGATAATGCCATGAGCGAGATCAGATGCGAGTTATCATCGAAATTGAGCTAACCAGTAAGAGGCTAAAAGAAATGAGTTTATGAAGCAGTCCAAAGGCCGTTTAGAAAAGGTCTGCAACAAAGCCACGTAGTCTTGTAAAATGAATTCGGTTTCGAAACAAAAGCTAGTTAGACTTCAACCGAAAAATAATTCACCAAATATTGCAGTGGAATAATTGTGACAGTGCATACATCCATAAGCACTAACATGAGGTATCGTAGTCCTGTCTGTTTTGTTACCAAGATTAAGACTCCACGATTCATGATGCTCCGCTAGATGCGTGCTTTGGCTTTTCTTGTCTCAAAATTTTTAAAAAAATCGTAGACGATTTAAACGTTTGTACGAGTAAAACACCTCAATTGAATAAACATTAAAAAAATTTTGACTACCAAGCATTCTCCTGCTTTAAGGTCTTGCTAAATTCATTGACGCTTTTGACAAAGATATCAAACATCTCGTTGACCTCAGCTTCAGTGACGATAAAGGATGGCGCAAATATGGCACGGTCGCCACATGTGCCATCGGGATTGGCCGGCATTCCCATCACAGACAAGCCGTTTTCAAAACATATGGCCTTGAAACGAGTGATGAAGTTAGTCTCAGTACTAAATATCTCTTTGGTTTCCCTGTTTTTGACGAATTCAACGGATTGGAAACCACCAACACCCCTCACATCGCCGACGATGTTCTCCTCGGCAAGCAGGCGTTCTCTCAATTTCTCAGCGAGCAGATTACCCATATTGAAAACGTTAGCTGTGAGATTATCTCTTGCAATCTTCTTTTGGATCCCCAAGGCAACAGCGCAAGTGAATTCGTGTGAGGAGTATGTGTTTCCGCCAAATACCGTATTCGATCCATTGGTAATAGCATCTCTAATCTTGGGGCCAATTAAGACACCCGCGATCGTGACATATCCGGATCCCAGGGTTTTGCCAACAGTTTGAATATCAGGACCTTCAGTGGGATCTAAGAAGTTTTCCCAGCAGTTCAACTTACCATTGGGGTTACATCTACCCGTTCCACACATGACTTCATCCAGATAAAAGATCACATCGTATTTGGTACACAAGCGCCTGATGCCTTTCAAGTAGCCCTTTGGAGGAGGAGCAGTCCCAAGGGAAGAACCTGATAAAGTCTCCACAATAACAGCTGCCACTGTCTCTGGGCCGTTGTCTAAAATCATCTTCTCTAAAATGTCGAGCAATCTCTGGGTGTAATGCTCCTCAGTCTCAGAATCCTTCTTGAAACGATACGCATAAGCACAAGGCATCTTCAAGGCAATAGTAGTTTGATCCATCAGGTAGGGGCTGTAAGGTTCCACTCTTGGATTGGAGGAAATACTTTGAGCTCCCATCGTGAAACCATGATAAGAATTCTCACGCGAGATCAGTTTGACCTTATTGGGCAGCCCGCGCTCCAAATAATACTGTCTGATGATCCTCAAGGCATTTTCGTTACTTTCGGAACCGGAGGTAAGCCACAAAGCTGAAGAAAAGACGCCCTTAGGAGAGTTTTCAATGTAAAACTTAGCCAGCTCTTCGGAACTCTTGTTTGCAACCAGTGGCGCATAACTATAAGTGGACTCTCTGGCGGCTTTGTTGATCACCTCAAAGATCTCTTCATCATGCCATCCCAATGCACCAACGGCAGCACCAGTGACACCATCCAGGATGTTTTTGTAGATCTTGCCGTCCTTCTCGATATCGATGCGGATCCCCTTGCCCCCCACGATTTGGGGGCCAACGTTGTCTACAGATGCCTGGAAGCAGTAGGAGGGCTCATGGGGTTTGTTCGACTCTGCAACAGAAACCGTCATATTGATTTGGGGTTGCTTTTGTGTATCGATTTCACTTTTAGAAAAGTATTGTATTTCAGGCATTGGCAACACACTAGTTATATATAATTCTTGTGCAGTAGATCGCCCGGATCCAACCGTCTTAGTTTTCTTGATAGTTGTTAATTGACCTTCCTATCTGGATCGCCACGTATTTGAAGAGATAAGTTTTTCTCCACCTCGCTTTGCGGGTTCCCTTTTTAGTGGACTAGATAAGGTAGACGATGAAATCCCGATGATGCAGTGCTAGTACGGCGTGAGAAGAAATAGGAAAAAAGGCAAAACTAGGGTAATGGGCCGTTGATATACATATGGTGAACCGCGGTAGCTAGAACGATGTCGTGTCCTGAATCCAGTTTTGGGATAACTTCTCTCTGAAAGCTCCCGTTTAGCGAAATGTAAAACGAATGATGGGCATTGAAGGTGTATAAGGGAATGATTAAATGCGCTCCTATTCGATACGGTGAGCAATAAGAAGTGCTCTAGCAGCTGAGCTTTATTACCGTAATAAACATTGCTAGAAATCGATCGAAAAAACAAGGTGTTAAGTTTTGCGTAATTGACATATACACTGAAGAGAGTGAGTAATGACGAGAGCGAACAATGCCACGCCCTCGTGGGATTAATAAATTGAAAGGATCGTTTAGAGAGAACGTTATGAAAGAGCTATAAGACTGAAATGTGCTAGTTTGTTGGCTTTCATGCCCATACTTTGTTAGTTTTTGAACGCGCGCGATGCTAGTAAATCAACTAGTTGTTGTCTTCGAGGTTGAATGGGGGAACTCATCAACCGCAACAAAGGCTATTTCTTCTTTCCTGTATTCAAATTCATAGTACTTTTGCCTGTTTCGAAAGGTGTTCAATCACGCCCTTAAAAAGAGCGGACATTAACTTTCCTATTCGATACAATCAGGTTACTAACGACCTAGTTTAGCAAGTATTGTATCAGGCAACATTTAATATGCATGCCATTTAACAAGAATACCCATAACTTCGACTATATAAAGATCTGGAGTTCAGGAAAGGCATTTAATTTCTCTCTTCTTCTTCCTTCGTCCTCCTCCGTTTGTCTGCATTCACTTGAAAAGAACTACAATTATGCCTAGACAAGTCAAGTGGAATGAAGTTGGCCCTGGAAGCGGTACCACGCTTCTCTCTCCCGCATATGTTACGTGCAATAGGAAAAATTTGGTTTTTACTTCTGGCTGTGTGGGGACCGATCCCAACACCGGTGAGTTGGCTGAGGATTTGGAGCAGCAGATTCGCAACGCATTAGAAAATTTGAAAAAAGTGTTGAGTGCTAGTAACTCCTCATTGGACCAAGTTGTAAAGGTTTTATTGTTTGTGGCGGATGGTTCATATTCGGCTATTGTCAACAAAGTGTACCACGAGTACTTCCCTAGTGCCCCAGCCAGAAGTTGTGTCGTTGTTAGTTTCCCAGATCCAAAATTCAAGGTTGAACTCGAATGCATTGCTCAGACGTTGACATGATTTACCATATCTATCATATCTCCAAACAATGGTACACAAATTATTGACTAAAAAGACTGGTTGGTATGGCATTCCTTTAGTTTTTAAAAGACCTTTTTACTAGAGAAATACAAAGTAAACCGATTTCAAGGCTTTCCCCTTTTAATCAGTAGTATTCATTTTATCGAGATAGTCAGTCAGTCATCCCTGGCTGGACAAAATACACCGAGCACAGTGAAGTAGCTGCAAACCTGCAGATAATTCATTACGGGAGTATCTAAGGGCGGGAGATTCCGTCCAACTTTCGTGTTACTACACCCATTTATGTCGTACAAATACGCAAGCCAAGCACAATAAATTCTCTGACAGTCAAATCTTCCGTCTAGAAGGCTAAACATATGTCTAAATTTTTCTCTTCAAGGATGCACCACCAGGATTTTTTGGAACGCCAACTTTCCTCCATAACTTTCACAGCTTGTGAAACACTTGAATACCCTTTTTTCCAAAGAGAGTCAAGGCGTTCGAGATAGGCGTGGCGGTATAGTGCCAATGTATCGTCGCGCAACTCCGAACCAACTATGAAAAGGCAGTATGTGATACAAGATAGAGCAGGAGAGTTTTTTGGCATTCTCTGGGCAACCAATTTTGTGATTTTCAACACCAAAGTTTTCACCAGTTCGCTATCTGCCGACATCTTCACTACCCTGCGCCTCAATTGCAAGACACCTGTTAGTCCAATGATCAAGTTAGTAGTTCTTAGAAGATTGTAATCACTGATACGGCAATCTAATGCGGAATTGTGCTGCTTCATGCGTCTCCTCTTGTGCTTTTCTAATATTTGATCTCTTTCCAGTTTTATTTTTTTCAAATAATTCAGGACTTTATAATCCAGGTTAATAGCTTCACCTATAAGCTTGTAGTAATCTTCGCTAGTCTCATGGTATTTTTCCTTCTGCAAAATTAGCTGTGAAATTTTTGTCAAGTAGCCTAATATGTTAAGATCCATTCCGCTGAGGGGGTTTATGTCTTCCAAGTTCTCCATCGAGTTTTCGTCTGAGTTAGCATCGTCCATTGAAACAAACTCGAATTCTGGCCTGAATGTGTCCATTTTGGAGGAGAATGAAGCGGATGAGAGGCATCCAACAACATCCAAATATATGAACCACCGCATAAGAAAAAAGTGCGGTTTCAGATCCCTCCCATAATAAATCGCTGGATTTTCTAAATCTTTATTAAGTTTTAACCAATTGAAAGCTATTAGTTTAGCCCCGTTATAATGCCTTCGCCAATCTCCCCGCCCACTGTTGAAAAAAATGTGGAGACTCGAGAAGAGTAATACTATGGCCATTGTGCAGTCATCGAAAGTGCCAGTCGAACATTCCAATTTTTTAACTAGCTCTAACAATGCTTGCCTTAGCAAAACTTCTCCAATAGACCCAAAATCTGTCATAGGAAGTTCACCCTCTAAAGATTTAAATTTGTTTTCCTCTTCGCAGACACTTATCATCTTCCTGTGCGTTGCACCAAATGCTAAAACTAACTTCAGCAATGTGGGACAGGAAAGCGCCATGCGTGGCAGAATAGTACGGTACGGATTTGGAAATATCCTGGTATTGAGTCCGACGAAAAATTGAGAAGTCTCGTTCACGAAAAGGTCAAAAAGAATCGAGAATTCCCAAGAGTTCTCGGCAAATTCGTGAACGTTAATAGGCATTGGGAGGCTACTCGGAAAGCATCCAAAATCTGGGGCAGTTCCTCTGTCAATTTCCTTAGGGGCCAACAGCTTCGCCCTCGCGGGAATTAAAGATAATTCTTCTGCTTCATGATCTGTGCGAATTTGCACACGCTCAAGTGCCTTCAGTGGACCTTCCTCCTCCCCATAGGGCAAAAACTGTTTGATTTTCTGTGTCTTCTTGCCCGCAATCAGACATTTTTCCTTCACCAGAAGTGCTCCTTTATAAAATTTCGTGTTAGGTATTTTGGACGCCATATCTCCTCCTTTGTACTTTCTCCCACCCCATCGTAGTGTGAAAGAATAACCACATTTCGTTGCTCTCTCGACACAATTGGTGCATCGAGGTTTACCTCTATTACATTTGAAATTTCCTCTTGTGCACGCTGTACAAAAACCTTTACGATTTTTCAGCATTGCATGGAAGGACACGTTTGTAATCCTAAGATATGGGTAAAATAGTTGACCACTCCCTTCACGCCTTTGATCTACTGCCCTTGGTTTTATTTAAAATTTTGGGTGAGTAATTACTGATAAGGTTGTTTTTTCAATCAGAGATCTCACCAAACCCCAGCGGTCGCGCGCGACGTCGGACGGGTCTCTTGAAAAAGAAGGGGCAAATTTTGAAGAATTTTCACAGCGAAAAAAAAAAAAAAAAGTGAAATCAAGCTCCTATTGGAAAATAAAAAAAGATTTTCAGTTATTTCATACAATAATTGTCAGCCTCAATGATATCTTGCTTCTTTTTTCTTCTCTTCCATTCATCTGTTTTGTTGTTGTTTTTTGCATTTATTTTTCTTCCAACTGTTCTTCCACTCCTTCAGTCACGTTTTCGTAGTCAGCTAATCCTCAAGAGATAAAGGTTCGGTGTTTGCACTGCCGACTGTCGAATTTTTTTATCGGGATCGGTCTTTGCAAGACCGACCGTGTTATATCACCCATCCTAATGAACAAAAAGGGGTGTGAGAGAGAGCCCTTTAACATCCCTAAAAGGCAGGTGTCTCTTATCAGACAAAGGACAGCTGTTAGCTATGAACTTCGGTGACCAAAGGTAATGTATCTTGTTTCAATTTGAGTCAACCCGCTGATGAGGTTTCGAACAGTTCATATAAAGAAACAGTCGAGTTCTCAGCTCAGTCTTACTTTGCTATGATATCATTTTTCTAAGGTCTTGTTCGTTTAAGAACTGCGAAATTGGCTGACGTCACGTATTGACCTACACAATTTACCGAGATAAATGGCAAAAGAGGATGTTTTATTAGTGGGCTGTGGTGGTGTCGGCACTATGGCAGCATATGCGTTGGAATATTCGGGCAAGGCTGTGGTTACTAGTGTGCTCCGCTCAGATTACAAAAAGGTAATTAAAACTGGTTTCACGATTAACTCTTGCGATTACGGTCGCATTGAAGGGTTTAAGCCCACGCATGTCGTCAACAGTGTTGAACAAGCGAAGCAGTTTGGGCCATTTACCTATATTCTGGTGGCCAGTAAAAATATACCTGATGTTAGTGACATGACAGAAGTTATTGCTGAGGCAGTCACTTCGGAGGCCATCATCGTGCTAATCCAAAATGGCATTGGGATAGAGCATAATTTCTTCAAGCGGTTCCCTAAAAATCCCGTTTTAAGTGGCGTGAGTTTTATTCAGTCCATTAACAGGAACGGCTACATTGAGCAGACAAGTCAAGATGTCTTAAATATAGGGTATTTCGACAACAAGCACTTTGAAAAAGAATATCTGGAAGCAGTGTGTAGAAGGCTTATCGGAATGTACAACAATGAGCATGTGAACTGTAAATACGATGCAAATGTCAAGTTTTCCAGATGGAGGAAGCTAGTTTACAATGCTTGTCTCAATCCTGTATGTGCCTTGACAGGCCTCGATTCAGGTCGTTTGGAGTTATTCGGTGGTGTCGATGGAATTATCAGAGATACAATGAGGGAAGTCATGGATATTGCAAAATCAGATGGTGTCGATCTTCCAGAGGACGTGGTTGAATTCATGCTTAGAAGTGATGATCCAATTTATTACAAACCATCTATGTTTGTGGATGTTGAAAAGGGAAACTACATGGAGGTAGAGGTAATTTGCGGGAACGCGGTCAGAATTGCTGAAGAGAATAACGTTAAAGCGCCAAATTTGTCTTTGATTTACGAGCTCTTGAAGATCATTCAAATGAAAACTAAAGAGAAAAAGGGCGCGATCGTCGTTCCAAAGGTGAGACCTGTGCCCAAATAAGCTATTTCTCTCCGCCCTTCAACTTTTATCATAATTAGTTGCTAGCAGTTGGCATGTTATACATTTAGTAACTAAATAAATTGGTAATTTATTCAGTAATTTGATCAATTTGAAAGTTCCACTTTTAACTGATGCTCATATATAGATTTCTTTTCTAGTATGTGACTGTTTTTTATTTTCTAACATGACCGTAGTTCGCTAATAATAGATTGTGGAAGAGACAAAGCTGAGAAAGAAAGAGAAATGCAAAACGGCTAATAATCATGTTCATCGTTATTTCTAAACCAAATAAGAAATTTATTAGAAATTTTGGTAACTTTTTTTTTTGACCGCTATACTCAGTTCACTTAATATTGAAATGCCTTATACTTTCTCAGATATTTAGATATTTGGCAATTGCTCTTGATTATTCTTTTGTAACATTCATTTTAATATTTTGCTTAACAATGTTGAAGTTTTAAACTACTATTTTACCCAACAAACCTTTTCGCCATTAAATATGTAAAATTTTCAGAGAGTTTCAGTCTTGTGGGGTTAGTTTTTAGAAGGATATTTTTGAGAAATTTTCTCAAGAGGTCAAATTCTATGTAGTACGAATCTTTCTCTTCGAAGATTTTATCAAGAGGTGCGTCTTCTAATCTCACGGGCTTTTTGAAAAAATAAAATCAATTTGTGTCTTCTTCTTCTTTTAAAACTCACAGGTTGTATTTGCCTTCTTCGTCTTGACTCGAGTATTAGCCAAGTTATTAGAAATGTTGAATGGTTTCAATGCAACTAAACTCGTAGATCCTAACTGGTTTTCGCATTCATTTGATTTCAAAAAAAAAGTCTTCATTATCTCTTTAACTTCCTTTTCGAGCATTACTACGCAACGACGGAAATAAAAAAAGATTGAAAACATAGCCTTATCTATAACTTAGTAAAAATCCTCATTGATTCAACCCAAAAAAGGGTGCTGAACAGCTTCTTCGTGAATATAATAGAAAAGCAAAGCATGAAGCATGCGGGGTTGAAGAGCATCCAAATTTTTTTATAACATTAGAATACGTAAAAAGTATAGTGCATATGATGGTAAACAACGGTGGCAGACTTTATATAAATGGGGTCAAATGGTGGCCATAATATCTCCTGCGTGAACGCAAAGCTGTTTCATAGGATAATCGTAGAAGAGTTGATCGAATGAATATAATATTACATGAGAAATATTACTGAAGTATTGTTGATTTTGCTCTAGTTCGGGTAGTTTTTTATATAAATTAACACTTTCAGCACTGTAAATAGAGCAAGTTAGGGCGCTCACAGCCTAAAAATGCTGCCGAGTTGATTAGTTCTTGAACAATAATTATTTAATGTTTGGTAGTCGAAATGAGTTTTTCGTAAGAGAAAAAAAGTTTTTTTTAAGAAAAAAATATAATTATATCTTGTTTAACGAAATCGACTTTTCAAAGAATATGTACACCTTGGTCTTCAATGAGGCTAAGAGATATTACGATATACAGATATTGTTGATTTTCTCTTATTTCCCTGGGCATTTACACCGATATTTGTAAGAGTAGCATTAGACTAATGGTTTCGCTGCTATGCATACCATAACTGTTTCCTGCTACAAAGGTAAATATCCCGACAGTTAGCCTTTATTAGTTGCCTTGGGCATTTTGGGTTTTCACGTGCCACTAAAATGCATGCACTGTAACTTCCTTTTGCGGCCACTTTGATGTCAAACGCTTGCTTCGAAAAATGAATATAGCGCAAAAGAGTTTACTGGATAGCTATTGATTTTCTCGTGGATAGTTACTTTATCCTTAATGTTTACCAATAATATAACTATAAACGATTATTAGTAAAAAATTCGAAAATAATACGACGTCAATAGTGATACAATCTGATGAAATGCACATGTTTATACTTTTAGAAATATATTTTGACTTTTTTATCACCTTCTACGCTTGTTAGTACAATAACTAATAACTTAAAATGTTTTCTGCGTATATTAAAATTGATTCAGTTGTCACATTTATTATTTTCCACATTTTGTACTTAACAAGCTCCAACATTTATAAAAATTTTGATGGTTACTCTATCGTATCATACGAAGATTGTTATTTACATTTAAAAATGTAAACAATTTGGCGGTCGAAAGATTGGTCCAAAGGTCACATGACGGACTTTGACGCATAAGTAGCTCAGTCACGTAGTATTGGTTTATTCCCATAGTCATTTACGATCAGGTGGTGCTTCACTGTCACTCAAATAAGTGAAAACATCACTTATTTCACATGAAGTACTGATTACTTTAATTACTCAAATATTCCCGGTAGCTAGTTAGAGCTCATCTTGAGATTGTTAAAACAGCGAAATTGGAACTTGAGATTTATTCCAGATTAAACATTGCTTATCCACATATGACGCACTTGAGGCGACTTACGATCTTGATATGCACAACCCAGCTTCACATCATAAAAGTGAGTCTTGAGCACCACCTTCAATGGTAAATTTTGCTATCCACAGATCTTAAGGCAATTCCTACTTTAATTCTACTCGCACAAGTACTTGTGATAGTCACGCTTATATACCACGTGATATTGAGAATTGGGTAGTAGGCGTCTACAGACTAGCGAGCTTAACAGGCCACAAGTCGCGAAATATAGCTACCTTTAAACGATTCGAAAGTCTCTTTTATAATTGGCGAAAAATCTATGTTTTTACCGGCGACACCATGTGTAAATCAAATGTAAACAAACAGCACTGACGGAAGAATCTAACTTTCAAGTGACAAAGAGAGATTGTAACTACAACATGAAGATATACAAGGAAATATGGACTTTGTGCTATTAATGGCCACTGAAATTTGATATTATAACGACAACTTCTCCTCCAGCTGTGCAATGAGGTAACAACGCAGTTTCTGACCCAAACACCACATATCCCCTCAATCATTCAGTTAACACATCAAATTACGACACTACTACAACACAATCCATCCCCACTCCTCGCCCAAGCTTCTCAACTCTACTTCCAAGCACTACTTTCCCCCTCCCAACAAGACATCATCAATGCAAATACAAATCTACAACAAC
>JAJLTM010000066.1:0-38160 GCA_030568175.1 Zygosaccharomyces lentus
CGCTGCTGGCGCTGCTGGCGCCGCCGCTGGCGCCGCCGGCAATGCGCCGCCCTCGGCGGCTCGCTCCATCCACGAGGAGAGCCTGCGCACGCTGCAGCAGATGTCGCCAGAGGCCATCGCCACCGAGCAGCAGGAGCTGCTGCAGTCGCTGGACCCGAAACTGGTGCAGCGGCTGCTGCGCAACATCGACAGCCGCTCGCGCCAGCAGGGCCAGCCGCCCCTGTTCGCAGAGGTGGAGGGGGCCCCCGGGACGTGGGTGGGCGGCGAGCCGCCGCAGCTGGATGACGAACAGGTCGACAGGGCTCTGGGCGTGGCGCCAGCCGCCGCGCCAGCCGCCGCGGCTGGCGCCCCGGCTGGCCCCGCAGCGCACCGCGACCTCGACGACGACGACGTGGCCCCGCTCGACTTCCAAGCCGCCCAGTCCGTCGATCACATGACCAACCGCGACCTCTTCCACGACGTGCACTTCCCCGCGCCGCCGCCGCCGCCGCCGCCGCCGCCGCTCAGCATACACGACCCTGACTTCGACGCAAAGCTCCACTCCCGCTTCTTCCCGGACCTGCCCCGCGACACCGAAAAGCTCAAGTGGATGCAGCCCGTCCCGGACGCCCCTGCCCACGCGGCCGTCGCGGACGTCTCCCAGTGCCGCTTCGACCTGAGCGGCAACCTAGTCCCGCCCTCGCGGCAGATCGACTCCACCACGCACTCCGCGCTCCACCACCACTCCGACGACCCGGAGCTCGCCGGCTACACAATCCCCGAGCTGCAGCGGCTCTCCCGCTCCGCCTTCCCCGCACAGCGCGCCATCGCGCTGCAGACACTGGGGAGAATTCTCCACAAGCTCGGGAAACAGTCGTACTACCAGCTGGTCCCGGAAGTGGACTCGGAGACCTACGAGGCCGACGGCGGCGTCCAGGCCGTCACGGACAAGATCTACGCCCAGTTCTGGGACCTGTGCAGCGACTGCCGCATCGTCGACTGCCTGCAGGACGCTGCAGACGAGTCCAAGACGAGACACCTCTCCGTGCGGAACTACGCCGTCGAAGCGCTTTGGCTCTGGAGAACAGGCGGCGGGGACTTCAGGACGCAAGCTATATAGCAAGCTATATAGCAAGCAGTTTAGTATGTGTGCTTTGTTTTTTTTCTCTCTCTCTTTTTCACCGTGCAACCTTCTCTAACCGCGGATCGTTCCCCATGGCGCCGAAACGCGATCGCCCTTGTGCACGTGACGTCGTGGCAGCAGGTGTCCGGGAAGCCCCATTTGTGGTGGGGGACCCTCCGGTCGAGACGAGAAGGCCGATTCAAACCACACGGCGAGAAAATACGAGAGCGCGTGACAGCTCCAACACGGCCAAGCGGATGCGGTTTCCGAACAGTTGTGCAGCCGCCAGTGCCTGAAAAACTCAGAGCACCGGCTCAGCTAGAACACTCCTGCCCTTGCGGGAAACCGCCTCCAACCGCACTGGTGGGATCCCGGAATCACGGGAGGTAAAGCAAAGTTCGTTCTATGCACATTGACACATTCAAAGAATACCGAAAATGACTCTTCAAACTTAAGTTGTGCAAGTGTAGAAAGCGGGCTCCCCTACCCGCCGCCAGACGGGCAAAACGGGGTACGCCTTTCGGCTTTTCGCTTTCGACATACGTGGTTTGAACACTGGTGAAAAGTTTGCCAGGTTCAAGCGCAGCTCGAAAAGTACACATGAAAAAATGTGGGAAAATGGTCAAGACGACAATGAAATTGAAAAAATAAAAAATAAAAAAAAAAATTATAGGGCAGCCGTCGAAGCACCATGCAGCCGGATTCCGAGTACGAGGCCAAGATCCATGCCCTGGAGAGTGAGACCGCCCGATGCAGCGAACAGTCGTTGCTGGACCAGGAACAGCGGGCCCTCGCGTCGCTGCGAGAGATCACGCAAAGCGTAGAGGCCATGGACCGAGATAACACTTTGGTGCAGCTCCAGAGACCGTCATCGCCCCAGGCTACCGCCAGCGAGCAGGTCGTGGACCCGGGTTGTCTCCACGAGAAAATCGGCACTTTTGCCCAGTTGGTGGAACTTTTGAAACTGACCCACTTGGAGCAGGAGACCCTGGACTATTTCCTACGCTACACGATCTCCTCATCCAACCTGTTGCAATTGGAGTCGGTGCAGGACGCCAAATACGTGCAATTGCAACGGCAAGTGCAGCTGCTCGAGGAGGACGCGCTCCAGAACCACCTCCGTGAGATCGAGAACACCAAGGGCGAGATAGCGGGCCTGTGCCGCCAGTTGACCAAGACCCAGGACACCATCAACGAGACGCATCTGGATACCACCAGGGCACTGGACGACTGCCAGGCTGTGTTGGATGAGCTGGACCAACTGCGCGGCGAAAAGCAGACGAGCGAGGAGGCCGACACGGTGGAGGACGACCCGGTGGCTCAGAGTTACGAGGATTGGCAGCTCTTGCGACAGGCTCAGGCGGAGTTGGCCGCGCTGGATGGAGAGGCGGTGCGGTTGCAATCAATCTCGCAATCGTACGAGAGCCTGCAGTCGAGGGACGACGACCCAGCGTTGTTACAGACCCATGGGGCACTGGAGCTGCTCACCAAACTTTGGCAGGCCAAGTTTTTGCCGCGATCTACAATGTCCGATCTGCAGCTGTTCCCTCAGACGCGCAAATTCCAATTCGACGTCGAAGGTGCGTTCACCGTGGTGGTCAGCCTGGGCGGAACGCAGCGGTTGGCCATTAAGGACATCCAGATCCACACGAAAAGGAATTGCAACGGCGGCTCTGTGGATCAATCCACAACGACAGGTTTAACGGACAGATACCGCGGGACTCGCGATATATACAATGCGCTAGATGATATAATACATACGTTACGACGTTTGGCAACGCGAGAGAAGTAGAGCTTGTTGTTCTTTGTTGTTGTTTTTTTCAGGCACTCAACAATGCGCCCATGGCGCCTAAATAGCCCTCATGCTTCAGAAAGAAGGCCTGTTTGGTGCCCTGAGACCAGAAGTTTATGGCATAGCTCAACGTGTTCATCGTGATGAAGTGCCCCCTTATGTAGGAGCCACCGAAGTAGATGTTTTGCACGTTGTGCACCTTGGCCTGCAGGTAGGCGATCTGGCCGATGTTGTTCGAGATGGCATAGAGGAGGCTTTTGCAGATGTCTGGATTCTTGAACTTTCTGTTTCTATTCGTTATATCGGTGTGCGAAGTCGTGGCACCGGCAGCGCTGCTACCCGCGTTCGCAGCCAGCGAATTCGTCGAGTTGGGACGGCTAACAGATCCCCTTCGGTTTTGGAACACTTTGCCAAACGAACTGGCAATGTTCGAGGATTTCAATCCGATCTTGCCGTAGTCGCTGCCGTAGATGTCTCCAACGAGCATGTCTACATTGCTATTGTCGCCCTCACGGCTCCAATCCAGCATCTGGTCGTACGTCTGCGCACCGGTTATGAGCGATAGCAACCCCCAAAGGGTGCCCCCACCTAGCGACGACCCACCAATACGCGTGAATTTCTCTGGGGCCTCCACTTTGAGTATGGAGACACCAGATCCAATATTCACAAGGATGTAGGGATACGTCTCTGATAGCTGTGGCGACCTCTGGGGCAGCACTACGTTTTGAGCGCCGTCTTGGTCGTTATAAGTAAATACTTCATCTGGAATCTCGTGGATAAATGCATCAAGCCCTTTGATCAGGCATTCCATCTCGTCAAACCTCTCAATGCCTTTCACCCCAGGAAACTCCTCGACTAGCAAATCGTAAAACTTGTACGCCCCCCCACCTGTGGCTATTATCTGCACGTTCTCATACACCCCCTCGTTATGCTCATCCACAATCAAGTGCAAGAGCCACACAAACTTTTGAATCCGCTCTGTCTCCACCGTGTAGAATTTCAGCTTGTTGCTCCCCAGCGGTGAGAATATCACTTTTGCCAAACTGCCTCCGATGTCGATCGCTATTGTAAACGACCCATTGTCGTAATGGGAGGAGAAATTGATGTCTCCAGCTTCACTCATGAAAAAAATAGCAATTGACAATCTACCTGCTGGACACGCTTGTAAACCAGCATATGCCTCCCTTCCCTCACTTGCCACCGTTTTTATGTGGTCCTATCTTGACAAATGGTTGTGAGACAGGAAGATGTATGGCTTTCGGACTCATCTCTTTCGAGTTCGAAGAAAGTGAAAAATTTCACCAAAACGAAGATGAATCACCCTCTAAAAATGACCAGTAAACTGGAGAACATTCAGCCCTCCCGTAGGTGTTTGACCGCTTCTTGGGGCTCGCACTCTCGCCATATTACATTACATTTCTTGGGTTTATCCTTTAGTTCGGCCACTTTCGACTGTCTCGTGGTGCCCGAGCCATCATGTTATGCATGCATTTGTTAAAATTTAAAACCACGACTTATTTCTAACTTGTAATTGGAACACCGCACAGCTCACCGTCGCTAAAATGTTCCCAGATAATTTATCGCAGTTAATCAGTGACAAGTACTCTACTGCCTTGCAAAATGGTGATGTGCATCTCACAGAGACTTCAATCAAGAAAACTAAGGACGCCCAAAGTGGCATGCCCTACCTTTTGCGTCATGCCCCCAGCTTGCAGATGAAGCCAGAACGTGGTGACCAGCCCGAGCGCAATCCGTTTGCTGAGCCAGAGCCTGAGTTGACTGTGCTGGACGAGGTTGCCGATGGCAAGTATAGACTGTTATTGAATAAGTTCCCCGTTGTCTCGGAGCACGCTTTGTTAGTCACCAAGGAGTTCCAGAGCCAGGAGTCGCCCTTGAGCCCAGAGGAACTATTTATGTCGTACCAGTTGTTGAATAGGCTTGATGATGATGACGAAGGCATAAGACACTTAGTTTTCTACAATTGTGGTCCCTCTAGCGGTTCATCTCAGGATCACAAGCACTTACAAGTGTTAAGATTGCCACCCAATTTTACCTCTTTGCAGGACAAGCTGTGTTCGGGCAAAGATCACTATATACCAAATCATAAGGTCGAACCTTTGCAAAGCGATAAGGTCGCATTTGCCCATTTTGTGGTTCCCCTGCCCGAATCCAGTGATGAAATTACTGAGGATCTGTTAGCAATGACTTATGTGTCGTTGCTGCAAAGAACACTGTCCTTCTTCCAAGACTGGACGGGCGAGAGACCCGAGTTGCAAGAAAACAAGGGTTACAACATGCTAATGACGAAGGAATGGATGTGTCTAGTGCCCCGTTCCAGTACCCAGGCTAAATCCTTGGAGATCGGATTCAATGCCACTGGTTATGCCGGGTTGGTGCTAGTGAAGCAGGAGGACACTTTTAAAAAGATCCAGGAGGACACGCACCTCATTGACCAATCTTTGTTGGAATGTGGATTCCCCAACACAGCGGGATTGAAATCTAATGAGTACCAGTATTAGTACTCTTTCATTTGATATATAGAACAATGTGCTAATAATTCACAATCCTCCCAGGATGAGCTATTAATCTTGGAATTTAGAGGCTGTATATATTTAACATGTCTTTCCGATGATAAGAAGACTAATGTTTGCTGTAAAAGGAAGCTTTACTACGAGCTTAGAATGAAAATTGATTCGCAAGACACTCATATCCAGAGGCAAAATACACTTAGCACCAGAAGTAAATCATTTTGGGCAAGTTCTCGGTAACTAACTAGCCTTTTGCAATGCTATAAAATATGTGGTTGATATCAGAATGTTTTTGGCAGAGATTATTAACATAATTTCACAAAATAGTTTGATTGGTAAGGTCGAAATAACTTTACCAAGTTTTGGAACAGTGTATCCATGTCTTATTTTTCTTTTGCTGTTGATCTCAAGGAAACGGCCAAGTGAATTGCTTTAAGGAGAAGCTCTTTGTCCTTTCTTTACATCTGCACTTTTCAAAGAGGTTGCAAAAGCCATTTTATCGTTAAATTTTCAAGTCACAGTTCATTCCCGATCTCTTGTTCGGTATGCTCTATTAACCTACATACACCTAAACGGGTTCGATAGAACTACCGGATAGGTCTGCAGTTAATAGTCGAAATCTAACGCTCTAGGGCTTAATTCCAAGTTCATTCATTGCCTCTAAAATTAGCACTAAGCGAAGTGACGAATGGTTATAGGGAAGATGCAGTTGTCATTTACTTTACTATATTTGGTTAATTACTGTTATCCATTCAGAACATTTTGGGTTATCAACCAAATATTGCCATTTAAAATCGAAAGATCAAAGCTGGATTGTCGGTACCCTTTCTTGTATTAAAATTGCCAGTTGCAGCACCATCATCAGTTTTCATTCGACAAAAGCTGAGTAGCGACGAAACGAGTATCATCAGCTAAAGAAAAATAAAAAAGCCAAACGTCAATTTTACTAAGAGCCCAACTCGTTTACTTCTTCGAGATTATACATTCTTTACCTTCCCAAAGATTAGAGGGCAAATTCGGCTTTTATTTAGTGCGAAGAAACCTTGTATTGGACACACGTACTGAGCAAATATCAAGGACAACTTGAGCTCATTATGAATTCTTTTCAGTTAAAAAGAAAAAAGTTCAAGAATATTTTTTTTCACCAGAGGCTTGAATGGTATTTTTGAGACGTGAATCGCCGACTATAATTCTAAATACTCATCATGAGTCCCCTTGTCATCGTACCTCTTGCTTTTATCGAAGGTTCGATCGGACCTTTGAAATATATATTGTGAAAAACTTGGAAAAAAAAAACTGTACTGACTATTTCTTCCTACTTGCCTTCATAAACTCACTAGGGCCGCTGTTACGACATCCAGTGGCTCTATAACTGCGATATCCCCACCTATCCAAATTAGATTCACGTGACAGATGTCCAATAATAAGCTCGCATATATTTTTTCTACCCCCAGCTGGCGAAGGTCCGCTCGGACGGGATGAGTACGATTCTCAGCTGCACCAAACCTTTTCAACAAAGAACATTAGCACATTGGAAATTTAAGATTAAGCGCATTCTGCTAGGGGAAGTTTGGCATTTAAGAAGCGCCCTTGTGTTAGAATAAAGTGAGCCATCCAATATGCCCCAGTCCTTTACCTCTATTGTCAAGATCGGTGATTACATCCTTAACTCTCCAACTTTGTCAAGGATTTTGGTCCCAGTGGCTCGTCAATACGTTAACTTCTCCGGTTACAGAAAGTTGGGTTTGAGATATGACGATTTGATTGCTGAGGAGAACCCTGTTATGCAGAAGGCTATAAGTAGACTTCCAGAGGATGAGTCTTACTCCAGAATCTTTAGAATCGTGAGAGCACACCAAGCTGAGTTGACTCACCACTTGCTGCCCAAGAACGAATGGGTCCAGCCTAAGGATGACATTCCTTTCTTGTTGCCTTACATATTGGAAGTTGAAGCCGCCGCCAAGGAAAAGGAGGAGTTGGACAACTTGGAAGTCAGCAAATAAGCACCATCCCCCACGAGACACACGTATTTATTACCAGTGCTGTATCAAGAGGTATATTTTTAAGGGATTATTTATTCTATTCCTGTAGTTAAGAGAGTTCATCAGAAAAGAAAAAAATTAATAAAATCGAAAATATAGTTAATTTAAGTAGTGACCTTTAACAACTACATATTTATTATTACTCTACAGTGAGTGGTTCCTGGCACAATAGTTACAAAGGATCGTGAAATTCGGTATAATACAGTGTAGATTTTGTCAATCAAACAATGACCTTGTTCCTGACAAATTGAAAAACATAATATAACTGGAAAATGTGTTTGTGAATTCAATGGTAAAGAGATTTCGAAAAAATGCTCATGAATGAGCTCAACCTAGATTTCTTCTTGCGCTCATCTTTATGGCCCCTTTCCGTTATGTAAAAGCTGTCACTGACAGTTCTGGACTCTCTGCGACTCTCCTCACTGGTGTTTTGTGTGTTTGATGGTAGATGGTCGTCCGCTGATACAGGAGGTAAATCCTGTTCAAAGGCTTGATTCAATGATGAAGTAGGATCCTCGACGTCACCCGGTTCGCCAAATAGCAGCGATTCGGGGATAGAATTGTAGTTATCGTTCTCACGTGAACTGGACGCTGAAGACACACAAGGTGACGACGATGGCAAAGGCAAATTTGAGTCTTGGTGATGCTCCTCCTGGGAGAAATTGAGACCTTGAGCCAATGTTTTGTTGTCGCTGGAATGCGATTTAGTGACCGTGATGCTATGGGGCATGTCGTAGAGCTTGGATTCATAGTTGAAAGTCGAAGGCACATTCTTGTTCTTCGCTTTCGGAGTATGTTGATGATGCAATTTATGATGACGTAACGTGGGACTGGTGGCCCTATCCATTTCGCCCTTGTAGCGCATGTTACCATTGGAGACTGGCGTCAAAGGAGTGGACATCTGCTTAGATGGAGTGTGCGCTAGCGATGCAGGGGTCTGCATGTATGCAGAGGAAAGAGAACCAGATGAATCCTGCCCCTTTAATGATTGCGACTGCACAGACGAGGCCGCATTGAGGGGTAGCTGCTTTGTATAGTGGTAGTACCTCTGCTTCTGCCTGCTGATCTTTAATGAATTGTTAAAATTTCTGTTCCCTCCAGGATTGTTGTTGCTATTATTGCCCTGCATGTTGATAGCCACTCCAGCATTCTGTGGCTCACGCAGCCTAGTAGGAGAGGCATTGTGGGAGCTCTTGGGCCTTGGGGAAGGCGATGCAGGACGCAAAGGAGACATCAGGTGGCCGTTGCCAGGCTCCAGGTCCGACTGCATCATATCGTCATCGTCCTCCTCCTCGATCATCTGCGACCCGTTGGAGGGCTCTCGCGTATTCATGAACACTTCTAAATCTGCCGGAGCAGATTCAGCCCTCCTGTGGCTCTTGAAAGACCTCGGCTTCGTCTTCAAGGCATCGTCCAAGTTGATGATGGCATCTGGCACACCCTTAAAGGGCGAGGAGAATTTGGGCTCCTCGCTAACGAAAAACTTCGGTGATTGCAGGCTTTGAGCTGCAGAAGCTGCTCCTATGTACGAGGCATACTCCGGCTCTGGAGGCTGCAGCGAAGCAGGCGAAGCTACGACGTCGCGCTCCGGTGAAGTACACGACAGTGGGGGCACCGTGGAGGGCACCGCGGAGGGCTCCATTTGCTTAAGAAACTCATACTCTCCGGAGATCGCAAATGACCGCTTGTGGCGATGACCTCTCCTGTAAGGAGTATGCTCCGCATCCACCATCTGTGTAACCTGTAAATGCTGTGTGTCTGCCATGGCGAATAAATGAATGAATGTAGTTAGAAAGACTGCCCTGCAGATGTGATGATGACAATAACACTGCGCTAACGAGCTGCACCAGCGTTTCTCGCTATTCGCTTGTCTTGTCTTGTCTTGTTGTTCCTCCGAAACGATCTCCTTTCCTCGAGCAAAGTGCTAGGGAATCTCAGAGTAAAACGGAGAACACTTGCACCTCTTGCCAAGTGATTTAAGCTGATTCAGATTGTCTCGCTCCCTCCTTACGCACTCTTCTGCCACTCTGTTTCTTTGGCGTTTTGCTCTCTGCTATATTAAAGGTCTACTTTTTGGACTTTTGATTTTTTTTTTTAACTACTTTTTTTTAGTCCTTGTTCCAGGCTGGGAAATTTTTTCGCCCTTTTCAAAAGAGCAAGCTTCCTTCTTGGCAGAGACTCAGTTGCAATTGAAATATCTCTCACTTGGGTAAAGAGAGACACGAATTCTGGTTAATCGGGAACGTTAAGATGGTCGTCAAGAGCCGTTTGAGTGTATTGGTGGAATCAGAGAAATGCGTAGAGGGGTCTACTTGGAACAATGGCACGCATCTGGTGGTTCAAGGCGGTGAAAATGTCGCGGTGCAGCAACGGTGGGTATACGAGAGGAGGCAGCCACGGAGGCCCGATTCGAGATCTGAAGTGCGTTCTACGTGGGTGTGCGGCAGATCTGGGAAGCGGGCGTTTTGGGAACCTGTTTTCGTTGACGGTTTCAATGTTTACTCTGAAAGGAATGATGATTCACACCTTGCAGGTGGCATTGATACTGCCCGTTACTACTACGTGCATGGGGAGAGGTTCGAGATGCCGCTAGGGGGGGTAGGGCTGGATTTGGACCCTAGCAGGTGTGATATAGAATTATTGGAAGCGAAGGATCAGACGGTGATTACGCAATGGTGTGAACTGGGAAAGGACGAGATTCTGGCGTTTTCCAAGGAGCCGGGCGTCGACAAGGCGGAGGCTGGGGTGTTTTACTTGGACTTTATGGATAGCGACGATGTTGGGCTTAGTGGCTTGACCTGTACTTGGCGCGATGGCGATGACAATGGCAAGGGGCAGATCGACAAGTGTAGGGAGACGATGTTTGTTTACAAGCCGGCACATACGAGGGCGTATGCTTCGCCGGTGGCTTATCTAGAGGCGCCCCTCGGATTGCATCCGAAAGTGTTAACTGATCTGAGCGACTTCGAGGCTCATGAACAATGCGAGTACTTTATGTATGCAGCGCTGCCCCGCGACCTTTTTGTGGATAAATTCCAGTCATCATCCGTCTTCGTATTCGGGGAGCACGACCTCGAGCAGCCAGAGTATAAGCTTACTGATACGTGGGGTTCAGAGGCGATGTTTCGTCTGGACCCTGGTCGAGTGAATGAGGTAACGCTGCACAGCAGGTATGTCGAGCCCCTCGAGGGGGGCGGTTTCAAAAACGTTACTTTTCAGCCCCTGGTGTTCGAGGCCTGCGACACTGGCAACGACAATGTTGCGAGAAATACATTTTACACAAAGGGGCTTGGCTACGAAGCCTACTTCACTAACGACACCGTATTTCATCACATCGACTCACCTCAATTGCAGGTGCAAATCCCCAGAGCTGATTCTAATGACTACGGGTCAATCAAGTGGATTACACTACTATGTATTGTTTTCTCCTTGGTTTACCTGTTGTCCAAACTTTTTGGTGGTACTCCAAAGCGCTTTTCACCCAAGCCAAACCTGCATTAAGCACTTTACGTATAGAATATCTTTGCATATCCTCTAATGTACATCATTTTCAAATATAGGAGTTAAAAAAAAGATTTTTTTCACCTCTTTTTATGGTGCTTCTTGGCAATACGTTTCAAAGCCCTCTGCTCATTTTTTGTCACACCATCTACCATCTTGTACTTACCTCTGATACCTTTGGGTCTGCCAGCTAGACCTCTGTTGCTACCCTTGGCGACCACTAGCGTTGGTTGAGGCCTTCTCTTGTCCTTCTTGGACACCTTTCTCATCAGTCTCGAGATCTCCTCGGCCTTGTCCTTCTCAGACTTGTCGCTTTCATCTACGATGAGGCCAGCCTTCTTTTTGATCTTTTCCAAACGTGCCACAGAGCGCATCTTCTTTCTAGCTTTGGCCTCGGCGACTTTCTTTATCGGTCTAGCGTTTAACGCTTTCATCTTCTCTTTTAATGCAGTGGCTGCCTCCTTTGTAATGGGTCGATTAATCTTGGAATGCTGCTTTTCGTCTTCGAGAAACCATTCGGGCAAGTTCTCAGTGTCACGGAACGCGTACCTGTTGAACCCTTCGTCTACGAGATCGTGCTTGGTCTTCTGTCCCAACGCCAACTGGTGCGCTAAGGTCATGGCTTCCACCGTGGCGATCTCGATATCTTTGACATGCTTATTTTTATCAGTCGTCCTCCGCTCCTCATCTGAGTCGTAGTCGGAATCAATGTCGTCGTCGTTAGAGCTCTCGTGCGCCACTAATTCAAAGTCTGAGTTATCTGAACTACTTTCTTCGGTTTCCTTATCCTTAGAAACAAGGTGGGCACGCGCGTCACCTTCAGTCATGTCGATGTCTTCATCCTCGGGTTCAGCGACCACTGCACTGTCATCATCCTTCTCAGATATATCAGCTTTTACATTGTCAAAAATCGGATCATTGAAAAGCATTTTGGCTTTGTTACTTAATGCCTGGTCGCCGGATCTGCCCTTTAATTTACTAATCAGATTGTTAATGGATTCATCATCATCGGAATCCGAACCTTCTTCAGAATCCTCCTCGTAACGGTTCTCGTCGTTTACATCATCTTCCTCCCCATTAGCTTCACTGGCAAATCCTTCCCAGTCGTCATCGACATCGCCTCCACGGGCTTGTTTGGCTTTGAAGTTGGCGTTCCTCTCAGATTTCCTCATCTTGTACTGCGAATACATTTCGTCTAACTCAGCTTCCAAATCGTCGTCTTCGGCGGGGTCAGTCTTGTCGTGCAAAATCGTTCCGCCTTCAAAATATATTTCATCATCCTTCTTGTTTTCATCTTTGGTAAAGATCATTCTTCTTTTGCCTTTGGCCAACTTATCCAAAATGCCTGTCTTTTCCGCCGTTTTCAAATTAAAGATGGAATCTTTACCAAGCTCCGCGGCCTCGATACCAAGATCCACTGGTGTCAACATATTCATGGTCATCCTGTTGATTTCTTTCATCTTCGCTTCATTTCTTTTACGCTTTTCTCGTTTTTGCTCTAATCTTTGCTTCTCCTGTAGATCTTGCAGTTCTTTGTCAATCTGTTCCTCCTCATCAAGTGGCTGGATTTCAGTTTGCTCTTCCTCTTTGCTATCTAAACCTAACAACTCCCTGGCAGCCTTTCTCCACCTAAGAAGCATTTTGAATTCTTTTTTACCCAGCACTTTCAAATCTCCAATACATGCCAAAAACTCACTATTCGTTTGCTTCAATTTTTTCAAAATTTTCCAATCGTGTTCATTCTCATCGATGTTAAATTTATTCATGGTACCAAGCAGAGAAATTGGATCATCGTTGTTGACAAATTCCATGATAGACTCTTCATGGTATAACAAATTGTCGCCTTCTTCATAACCCTGTCTCTTTCTTACGCGCTTCTCAGGATTGTATACTCTAGCCTCCATATTTTGCGGCTTGTCTGGCAACTCTTCAAATACCTCCTTAGCATCTAGCAATCTTGGATCGAGCTTCTTCGGGGCCTTGAAACCTCTACAAACAACAAAAATTTCCGCGGACACATTTCTCGAAGCCGGAGGTTTCGTAGCTTCCACCTTGTCGAAGAGTTGTTGGAAGACCCACATAAGCTTGTTATAATCTTTGGACCTAAAGATTTTGGTCACAAAAGTACCATTAACCACTAAGTTTTCCACTGCCAACTTTAATGCCTGCAGGGTCAAGTGCGATTGTGAGAAGGCATCTTGAATCCATCCAAGACCAACATTGGGCGCACCATCGTGCAAGACGGTGTCCGCCTTCCAAGTTTTCATGTAACCTCTCAATTTCGACCTACAATCCTCGGTTGTAATATCGCTTTGAAATGTAATCACATTGGGCATTGGTTTCATGGGAACAATATCTACACCAATAATCAAAGAGTTGACAGGGCATAGCTTCGAGGCAACTTGACACCAAGAACCGGGAGCGGCGCACAGATCTATCACAACCTTAGATTTCTCTAGAAAATGGCCAAATTTTTCATTGACCTGAATGACTTTGAAAGAAGAACGGGCGCGGTAACCTTTCTCTTTGGCTAAGTAATAGTACTTGTCCAAACGACCCTTACTATACTTTTTTTGAGTCTTACCCATTGCTGACTGCTGTTGCCTTCCAACTTGATAACTTGAATCAAAGTGTTACACTAATCTTTCAAAAATGCGATGAGCATCGCATCGCATCGCAGAAAAAAAAAATTTTCAGTCTTCATGAAAGTCATGTGATATAAATAGCTGTATTGGAGTTGATGAAAGTCTGATGTTATACACGAACATGAAAATAAAGAGGCAATAGAAATTCTATCTTATTTAGTTAGTTACGTGCAATTTATACTTTTCCGTTAACTATTATTTATTAGTGGCATTGCTAAAGCAAATTCTGAGTTCTTCACTAGTAGTATTGGCTCAACAATTACATGCATAAACAGGGGCATGTAGCCCATAGTTAGTGTACGATACGTATTGTTAAGACTATCGGATAACATGATGAAAAAAATTTGTAAGTTGTAATATTGTGAACTGCGTAAATCTGGGAACAGTCAATAAGTCGAAATCACAACGTTGCAAGCGAGTATCGCTATAATGCTCGACGTTTTCTAAAAATAATACCACACATACTTGAAATTAGACCAGCAATTTCACTAATAACTCTAGCATTCGAATTTTTTCGCGCAACTTGATCAAGATTGGCATGTACCATCACGATTACAAACAAGATCTAATTGTGCTCATTATTTTATTTTGGTAGCTTTATTCTTAACGTTCTTCAAGGAAATAGCTCTCTATTGCTAAGGAAGCCTCTAAATCATACATTTTCCACTGTCTTGGCCAGTGAGTAACCTTCGCCTGGCAGGGGAACACGAAAAGTGATTCCAGGTAGCTTGGATGCGAAATAGTTTTTCGCTCATTTAGCCTCTAAATTGTTTTTGGAGCTCCTTTCTTTACAGAACATCGCATCACGAACCTTCTTTGCATTGCAATCGTCTAATAAGGAAATTACATGACAAAATCAAAATTGTTAAACTGCGGGTTTCTCGTCAACTTTTGGTGCAGTTTTGGTAAATTAAAAGCAGGTATAAAGTCTTGAAGCCAATATTAGTTCCCTGATGTGCCGCCAAATAGCGATGTACTGTGTTCGGTTATGGATTAATAATGTTAAATTTTTATTCTTAAACCTGCTGAGTTCATTCAAAATTATGTTAGAAACATAACAAAAAAATATATCAAATTCTCTAACGATTGCTTAGGCTGCTAGCGATAAAGTTGCTTTCATTCGACCTTATTTCTGTTTACATTTTGTCGCAAGTTTTGCTCTTTCTACGATTCCTTCGGAACTTTTTGATCTCCCGTTCTTGAATGATGAAAAAAAAATAATACTATAATCGGCGTTGATTAAATCTTTTGCCCATAGAGGGCAAAATTGCCAAAGATTGCAATGTCCGAAATGAACTAATTCCAAATTATTATGTCAAAAGTCAATTGAAATGTTTACAAATAATTTTCAGGCCAAAAACTGTGAGAGGTGACCGAACGTAATTACAAATTGCGATAGCCCACAAGGCACTTTTCGGGTACTCTTCGCTATTTAAAGCCTTTTGAAAACCCTTGGGGTGAAATCTGGTCACACTTCAGCGTATTAGTTAAGAGAACGTCAAAATTCTTTGAATGTCACCAATTTTGTTCCGTTATGTTTGAAATTTTCATTCGAAAATGGCTTCCAAATGGAAAGTTGATAGATCCATACACTAATATTGCCCAGATTATAGATTCAGCTAAAATGTTGAATATAATTATTGTGTTGCTATCACGTTTTTTATGAAATTTCCACATTAAAGGAGCTCTCGGAATGATAATTCAGGTAGAATTAGAAATTATTTCCAAATTCAATCAAACCAAGCTTTTAAAGTTCTCCACGCTTTCTAACTGACTGGAGTGCTTATATTTACTTTGAAATGTGAGCTAAGTTGAGTTATAACTTTAGCGTTTTCCAACATCAAAATGGGCGTCCATCAAATTGTAGAAACATATATGGACATTTTCCCTTTTTTATTGTTTGGAAATTATCATTAGGATTAAAGGTCGAAGTTAAAAATTGAGCACATAAATCTACAACTCCATTTCATTCGAACGTTAGGTAGCAATAATGCTTGGTTTCTTGATTAATTTCAAACACCCCGGCCTCAACAAATGACGAACCGTTTTGATGTAAACTTGGAGATGGTCCTCCTGCAGCACAATTCCCGGTACTTGATGAACAATTAGAAAGGCAACTAATGAAAACTTCGGTTCCAATACAGTATTTTCTATCATTGATATGAAAGAATATCTACACAATGACAGTATTGGCAATATCCAATTAAGTGGCGATTAAAATTAATCTTTAAAGAAATTAAATGTACTAATAGTATAAATGACCGCTTAATAGCAAATTAAACACTTTGAAAATGCTTTTTCCGGTTTCGTTTAGGCTTTTAAATGACCATAAACAATGCAAATGATGCCCGCTGTTCATACTTTTTGAACAGGGCTTTTGGGTCTCAAGTTTTCTATTTGAGGGTTGACAGGAAGACAGTTCCCGATCTTTGCAATTTCGCTTTTATACCTCTTAGGAGCGAAATTGTCCAATATGATATCGGGACTCATAATGACCCAACCGGGTCTTAACCTCACGGGCTTCTTCATGCCTGTTCTTGCCGGAATAATGTGAAGGCGTCTAGTGGAATTAGAAAAATTCTCTGCTACTCTGTAAAGATGTGCGGGAACTGCGCCATCCCTAGTCTGTTGCGTTTCGATGCTTAAATCTGTATCCACGTTACAGTGTATCAAATGGCCATCTGTAGATCTCCTCACTGTCCCCGTAATGCACATCCAGCAATGCCACTGCATCTTTTCTATCAAAGAGTGATCATCTTGGTCCAATCCGGGATAGAAAGGTGAATTCTTATCTATGGGAACAAAAACCAGCTCTTCGCTTCGCCGGAATTTTTTGGCCCAACTCTCATTATTCATTAGTCTATTAAGTTCGTTAACCTTGTGGGCGCTTGCCCAAATGAATAGGAACCCTGGTTTCGAAACTAATCTATCAAGGGCCAACTGTGTCAGAAGTGGATAGATAAACTGATTGTCTGTCAAACAACCGATCATGACCACATCAAATGTCAGCTTTTCGTGCTGAATCCAGTGATTTAAAGTTGGCACCATTTGATCGATATCCACTTTACAACCGAAGGGGGTGGTAATATTTTGGGCGATCTGTCGATCTTTCAACTCGAACAACTTTTGCAGCTTGGGATACCCTTGCACAGAATTTTCTGCGTTCGTGACATGCCTTTGAGGCAGTGAGCCAGTGTGTATGTAATTATTGGAATAATCGTTTGTGTGAAACTTGTTGGACGCCTTAAAACTAACGTGTTTGCTTTTACGATCAATTCCATTCCCACCAGTGAGCATCTCGTTGAAGGTAGTCTAGCGTGTGCTGCGATCGTTGGGTTCGCTGATTCTATTCCAACAACAGATTAATTGTTGGTGTTTTTTATAAGATATCTCGATCCCTTTTATGGTCGTTTTTCTGCCTGGCCGCCGTCTTCAGCGGATTCAACGCGCGGCGTCAGAAAATGAAACTGCTAATGTATGAGGAGTTTCAATGCGGCTTAGAATAATCCTCAACTGAGACACACGTATAGTCATCCTCACCAAAAAAAAATTTCCAAAGCATATTCGAAATACAAATATATATATATAAACCACCGAACCAACTACTGTTACAACTGCATTTGTGGGAAAAGTAAAGACAAGAAAGAAAAAACAAAAAACAACAACCTTTTCCAATATACCGAACACCAACACTTAGTCTCACCGCCTATTGCAAAAAAAACTATGCAAAATTCTATAATTTACAGCTTGCAGGTTTCAACAAATAAAACATCAAACAATACTCCAGTCAAGCAACAAATAACCCGCCCAGCAAAAGAGAGGAAAGCGAAACAAATGCCACAACAGAAAAAGGAGAGTGTAAGCCACACTCTGCTCCTAACTGACGTAACACCTGCCTTGCTCCAACTCTTCAATCACATTTTCGATTATTTCGTCATCATCATCTTCCTCCATCATCTCAACGGCGCTATACTTTATCATGTCCCACCTCCGCCAAAATGCACATCCTTCCGCAAACTCTGTAGAATCGTAAACTTGTTCCAAATCACCCTTGGCCTTCGTCAGCCTCGACTTTAATGATTGTAATTTCACGGAATCGGGCAGATTCGATACCGTGCGAGATTCACTATGATCGGTTTCGTAATCGGTGTAGTTCCGGACCTCTGCACTACCATCAGCGGTATCTTCATCATCTACCTCGGAATCCGATGCTGAGGACGAGCCTCCGTCGCTGTCTGAGATTCTCAGTGCTCTTTGACGTTGTGAATGCGTGTAAAAAGTGGGCTTCTTCAGACCACTCACTTGGCGGTTCCGTTTACTACGAGCAACGTCCCCATAAACAGCCGCCTCCGCATTGGACGTTGTGTCACAGTACCTCGCCCAAACTTCATCGATCGACTGAACAATATAGTCAAAACAACGCTCCCTAGCCATAAGATCGATTTTCGGAGTCTGATTTTTCTTGGAAGAGAAGGAACTCGGCCTCGAAGACACGCTTTTCTTTCGGGGGTCATTGATCTCCCTGCTGTTTTCCCAATCGGTGCCGGAGCCCATGTCAGAATCCGAACACCTCGACACAGAAAGCAGCATATCTTTGTTCAACTTATTCCTTACTTCCCTGACTATGGGCTCAACATCCTCATGGACACTACCACTACTATCACTACTACCACTGTCTACCCTGGACCTTGGAACATACGCAGCGCTAGCAGCGTCAGCGGCAGCGGCAGCCGCAGCGGAAGGGGCAGCAACAGCAGCCGCCCCACTGCGGCGTCCGCCAGTCAGACGAAACGGGGCACCACCCAGAGTGAAAGAGCGTCTCTTGACAGGGGTACACAACGTATCCAACCCCAATTCAGAACGTGTACGTTTAGTGGAAACAGCCATACCAGTCTAACCTATTTTAAGATACGTGTACTTACCTGAATTCCTAACCCTAACTTTTATGTCCGCCTGCCCTAAACACCAGATTTCTCACGTGCGCGCTGACCTGCGGAGTGTTGGGGAAAAAATTAAGGAGGAAAAAGTGGTAAGAAGAGTTGAAAGAATCGGACACAAGCAAGAAAAATTATATCCTCCAAAGCACATCGCACGGCATATCTGCAATGTCATTGGTCAACTGCAAGAAATTAGACAGGGTAACAGCGCGGAGGAGACAGAAAACTCAAAACTCCACTTCGGACAGGTGGCAAGAAGGGTGCGAACCGGCCTGTATTGAGGCGACTGCATAATGCAGGTAAAACTCGAACATAGTCAAATTAGTACCACTAGAAAGCTATCGACGTGAGCTAGCCAACCATGCCATCTTATAACGTAACATCTACTTTAGGTGCTCATTATGGCAATTCAAACGCGTTAGTGTACCACTTGAAGCTGAGCTTTTGCCACCGAGTCTGATTTTCGGACATGGGGTCACGAGCTAAAAAAAAATCCCAGAACTAAGAGAGGGGCCAAATGGTCACATGCTCCGTTCTTCAGTAAACGTAAATAACAAATGCCATTAGTGATAGCTTATGAAAGACTCCAAGAGACCACTCACCTTCAAGGCCCACCTTCACTGCCCGTTATACGATCTTTCCATAGCGTATCACCTCTTTTCCGCACGACTGTAGCTTGTATGGACTTCTCTCAACTCTGTGTGTGTTGGTAGCGGAATGAAGAAAATCGCACAAACTACTCTTCGCTCGGTTTTAAATAGATAACTTTGTTGACAGGTGCAGTGGTCTCCCGAACGGCTGAAAATGCGGACATAATTAGGAGCGGTTTTCACAGTTGGAGATCCAGATAATACGAGCAAACATTTTATCGATACATATATGGAAAAGTAAAAAGGAACAGTGACTCCCTGAACGAAGATGGATCCGCATCAGGATTCACTCCCGAACGCGGTATACCCAGAGAGGCTGGACCCACAACCGCCAGCGGCGTCAACCCCTACCACTGACGAACACGCTGAAGAATATACTTTGGAGGATTCGGTCATCGCGGGACTTGAGTCGCTCTGTAGTATCTTTGACAACGTTTACCTCTTCAAGTCGCTTGGAATCATAAGCGAGGAGAATTTCCTTTACCGCCGCCTGAATAAAGGGGAATGGGGATCCAAGCTGTGGTTCGTGACACTGGTGCTAAGTGCTAGGAAATCAGCAAGCCGTTTTATTAGCGTAGTAAATACTAGGAGCAAGCTCAAAAAGGAGATGCAGCGACTCAAGGTGGGTGGAGATGAGGATTTAGTCAAACAAGTGCTCAGGAACAAGTTTTCAGATGCCCTCAAGAAGTGCGGGATCCTCATCAGAGACTTAGTGTTGGAGTTGTTGCAAACTCTGGCTTATCTGGCCATCGTCATCATTGAAGTGTTCAAGGTTTCGGTCAATGACAAAGTTCTTAGAATATTGGAGCCACTGTCCCATTTCATCACAGTCGTAAGAATGTTAACCTCCGGCTACACGAGTCTGATCGTCTAATTCAATAGTATATATATATATATAGCAGATTCGGTTCATTTTAGCCCAAGCTCTTTCAAGAATGCCTCCTTAGAAGAGCCTCTCCCCAAAAACTTACGCAAACTGTCGTCTATGTCGTAGAGCCCGCCACGTGCCAGCACCAAGTCTCTATACTGTATGCCAACTTTGCTGTTCAATGAGTCGGCGGCAAACTTCGTGTGATACATGTCGGCGGCAAAAACCTCAGACCACATGTAACCATAGTAGCCAGCCGAGTAAGAATCATCCATGATGTGGCCAAACGAGTCGTAGCCTTTGGTCAAAATATCTCCGTTCTCCACAAGCGAAACCTCCTCCCTTAATCCGTTCCACAGCTTTAGAAGGTCCAATTTCTCTATGTGCTTATTCGTGTGGACCGCCATGTCGAAAAGACCAAAATGCAACTGTCTCAATGCAAAAAGCGCACCGTCAACGTGCTTAGTGGCGATCAATGACTGTAGTAAGTCCGTGGGGATTTTCTCACCCGTCTCGTAATGGCTTGACAGAGCACTCAGCTCCTTTTCGTTCCACGTCCAAAACTCCAACATCTGAGATGGTGCCTCTACAAAGTCCCAGGGGACTGAAGTTGGCCCATTGAATCTAGCCAAAGAATTTCCGCCCACTAAATCATGAATACCATGTCCAAGCTCATGGAAAAATGTCGTGATCTCTTCATGTTTTAAAAGAGAAGGCTTGTTCTGTGAATGTTTCGAAAAATTGCAAACTAGGGCGGTAACAGCATGAGATTTAGAACCATCTTCTCTGACATATGGTGCTGCTAGAGAAAAGCATGCTGCATGGCCGTACTTGCCGTCCCTTGGATGCAGATCGAAATAAATCCATCCAACAAATTCGGGCCTTTCCGCTTGATCCATATTCCACACAGCTAACTGTCTGACATCCTCATGCCACAAACTTTTCTTGATTGGGTCGGTCTCTTCGACAAATTTCAATTTCAGTAAGGTTTCGTAGATGCCCAACATGCCCCTTATCGTGAAATCCAACGGGTAATACTCCGATATTTTTTCCAAATCAACGTTATAGGTGTCCTTTAAAAGCTTGTTGTCGTAGTAACGATGATCCCACACGTAGTAGTGCCCATCGTAGGGAATTTTCAGGGTCTTGAATTCTTCTTCTTTGATTTTTTTCAAAAGTCGCAACTCTTTGAGCCCCAATGGTTTTAGCTGCTCCTTCAGATCGTTCAAAAATTGCGAAACGGTCTCAATGTTCTTAGCCATCTTAATTTCCAAATTGAAGTCCGCATAAGTTGGATAACCAAGAGTATCCGCCATTTCGTTTCTCAACTTCAAAGTGTCAATGAAGAGTTCTTCGTTCTCGGAAACTTTGTTCTGATCTTTCATGTAGGCCAATTTCCTGGCAGATGAGCTTTTGGCAGTCTTCAAAACTGGTAAAATGTCAGGATACTTAAAGGTAACTTTGTACTTTGTAATACCGTTCTTTTCGAATTGTTCAAACTGATCCATCACAGAGTCAGAAACACCGTAAAGTTCTTCCTTGGTAAAGGATACAAACTCTTGTTGTTCACTCAAATTTTTGCAGAACTCCAAATTGTTCGCGGCAAGCCTGATCCGCAACTGCTTGACCTTCTCTCTTTTATCCGGTGACAGTTGCAGCCCAGTTCTTTTGTAATCCCGATGAATCTTCTTCACATACTTGAATATTTCAAAATTTTCAACATCAGTCTTGTAATCGTCCTCAGAATTTTTCATCTCTTTCCAAATTTTATCGAACTGTAGAAACAAATCATATCTCAAAGATTGTTCGATAGCAAAATTTTGCAGAAGCTCTGTGGCTTTAACAGATGCATCTCTCAATTCCCTTTTTGATGAGACGTGCTGTGGGAATGTCAATTGGCTCTCCATTGGGCCTAAACGGTTCTCATAGTGCATGTATGGTTTTACTAAATTTTCCACCGTAGGTGATTCCAATTGCACCAAAGAATCATAAAACTGTTTAGCCTCATTTATCTGATTTTGAGTAGTTCCTAGTAATGACTGGGGAGTAAAATTCCAAGAGGGAGCCAATTGGGGCGGAACAAAGGAGGGCATAGTGGAATACTCAGAAATTTATAAAGACTAGCAGCAATGGCAGAAACCACAATAACGAATAACGGTGAATTACGAGTGAAATTAACCGCCCTGTGGGTACCACTTAGAAGCGTAGAAAGATATTCTCTAGATCCTTCTATGCCACTCTCCCGTCCTTAATTAATTGTATCGGAATAAGACGACTCTGTAACTCCACCGTGCGGCGCGTGCAGTGCGGCGGAAAAAAAAACGTACAGGCACAACGATGGCACAAATTCATGTTGCAATTACACAGACCTCACGAATTTATGAAGCTTCCAAAACTTAGAAAATTGGATATGTATTTTAGATCTTTCTGTTCGCCGTTTTTAGCACACTGTCAAATGCAGTTTGTTAAGAGTCTTTGACTGATAAGTTGTTGACTGATAAGTCAAGTATTGATGCCCGAAAAGAATACCGTCAGATCGTGAAACTAAATACAGATCCTCGGAAGGAGCCATAGTTTCGGTACAGTTAACTTCTCTTGCTCGCTTCCTTGGCACCCTGCATACATTTTTGAATGGAGACCAATCAGATGGTTCAAAAAATGTAATCTCAATTACCCGCACACCACTCCATCCGAGCTACGACGTAACCAAACTGTTAGGAGAAAGCCAAGGTCGACGGGAAGGTCGAAACTGCAAGTTCCAGAATAGAGCTGTGAAGAAGAATAAAAGAACAATCCGCCTGCCTGATCACTTAGCTATGGCTGAAACTGCTCAACTTCAGGTCACTGCTCCAAACAAATCTATTTTGAACGACAAATGGGATGTCGTTTTATCCAACCTGTTGGTAAAGAGCGGTCTTGGATTCGGTGTAGGTGTTGTAGCTTCTGTGCTGCTATTTAAGCGCCGTGCCTTCCCCGTCTGGTTGGGAATTGGATTTGGTCTTGGCAGGGGTTATGCTGAAGGTGATGCCATCTTCCGTTCTGCTGCAGGCCTAAGAACCTCCAACACCTAACTCTAATGCACAAAAACGAAATGAAATGAATTGACTCCAAAAATTTAATTATAAAGAGGTAGCACCGCTTGCGGTTGGTCGTTCCGTTTTATCATCTATTCTATTCCTTTAACTCAAAGCTCCCAGCGAAAGACTTGTATATGTTACATATAAAACCTACAAGAACGAAAAGCATCTCACAATAACAAACCAAGCTTTGCTGATTACAGCGAAAACCCTGATATCATCTCGATTTGTTCCAGTATCTTTTTATTGGTTTCCTGCTTCTTGGTGTTAGCCCGTTCCTTTGTCTCCTCATCCTGTTTGTGAGCTCGCTCGAGATTTTTCACCAGCAGTGGGTTGCTGGCCCTTCTAGAATTCTTGGTTGACCGCTTTTGGTTTAATTCAAATAGCTCACTCGGCAGTAGTCCTTGCTTGTCTAGTCTTTCCATTTTACATCTAGTCTTCTTTTTATCACTGTGAGAGATGTTCTTCCTGGGCTTTTTAAGCCCGCGGGTGCGTTTCAGTTCAGTTGATTTACTCACTTTGTTTGATTTAGGCATCCCGAAGGGTGCTGCTCCCGTCCAATATCAATCTGTGTAGATTCACTTTTTTTTAGCAATGAGATGAGATGAGCTTGTTTAACCGACTTTTTCACAGTACTTGAAAAATTTTAATATCCAACTCATCACATATCATTGAACAAAAGACAGAGATCAATCCAGAAATCGGCCGAAATGGTTTCTACTCATAACAAGGAGAAACCTTGGGACACAGGTGAGATAGACAAATGGCATCAAGATGAATTTAAGGAGGAGGATAACTCCTCCGGGTTGCCATTTGCTGAGGAATCCAGTTTTATGACACTTTTCCCCAAGTACAGGGAAGCGTATCTGAAATCCATCTGGAACGACGTTACTAGGTCTCTCAACAAACACCACGTAGCATGTGTACTTGATCTGGTCGACGGTTCCATGACTGTTAAGACCACGAGAAAGACTTACGACCCCGCAGTTATCCTAAAGGCCCGTGATTTGATCAAACTTTTGGCTCGTTCAGTGCCTTTTCCTCAAGCGGTTAAAATATTAGATGATAATATGGCTTGCGATGTGATCAAGATTGGTAACATCGTGGCTAATAAGGAAAGATTCCAGAAAAGAAGGCAACGCCTGGTGGGACCCAATGGTAATACTTTGAAGGCTCTAGAACTTTTAACAAAGTGCTACATTTTAGTACAAGGTACTACGGTGGCAGCCATGGGAAGTTATAAGGGTCTCAAGGAAGTGAGACGTGTGGTTGAAAACACCATGAGAAACATCCACCCCATATATCACATAAAAGAGCTGATGATCAAGAGAGAGCTGGCAAAAAGGCCTGAGCTGGCCAACGAAGACTGGTCTAGGTTTCTTCCGATGTTCAAGAAGAGAAATGTGGCTCGTAAGAAGTCCAAGAATCCCAAAAGAGAAAAGAAAGTTTACACTCCATTTCCTCCTCCTCAGAAGCCTAGAAAGATTGATAGGGAAATTGAAAGTGGTGAGTATTTCTTGAGCAAAAGAGAGAAGGAGGCTAGGAAGTTGGAAGAACGCAGCGAGAAGCAAGCTGAAAAGCATGAAGAAAAGCAAAAGGAGAGAAGGAAAAACTATATGGCTCCGAAGGAAGAAGATTACAAGAAAAAGAAATAGTACAATGCATTTGAAGGGCAGGGTTGCTATATAGCTTATGAAAAAATAAATAAGAAATCTTTCATTCAAGAAGTTCATTGTACATTTTTAAATTTGAGTCGAGTGAATATATGCGAATTTTATGTTCGTCAAGCGCGTTGACCGTGATGACGCGTAAAAAAAAATCAAGATTATAAAGGTTCGTCTTCATCATCGCTATTATAGACCATTCAGAAGCAGGAGATTTAGGCCTCCATTAGCATGGAGACAATTTTAGACAAGCTAGAGCAGTTGCCTATTCACAAAAGGACAACATATAAGAAATCTGCTGAGCTAAATGATGAAACCCAGATTATATTAGACTCGGCGCCTTCGATACTTGGCAATGGATTCTTATTTCAGAACCGTACAGTTAGTAGAGTCAGGGACCGGCTCAATAGGATAGAATATAGATCAGATGAGGAGCGGGAGCAACAAGACACTAAATCAATCCAAACTGAATCTGTCGCAGATCTATATGCGGGTGCCGAGGAATTAGAGAAGGGAGAAATGACTACCAAACCGATGAACGTGAAAAGTGTCCCTGCATTAGAGGAAAGGACACAGATTCTTACAGATGCCCCTTCCATGGCTGCAACTGAAGATGAAGAAAGACTGATCGGTTTGGCTAAAAGAAGGGAGTCAATTCAAGAAACTACTGTTCTGTCGCCCACCCAGAAAGTTGAAGAGATTAAAGAAACCCCTCACACTGACCGAGGTTTGGAACCTTTCCAAAGCACCCAGCTTGATGCAAGCAGAAGTCTACTTTTTCAAGCAACCATGCCTGATAAACCCAAGCCTGCACCAACATTAAAAATTCACGATCTTCAGAAGGAATTGGAAGATGATGGTTTGAAGAAGGAGCTGAAGAAAAACGTTGCATTCAAAAAGTCATATAGATTAGCACACACTAAGCAAAAGTTCTCCAAAGAATCCTTTTTGGAAAGATTTGATGAAGGCTCAAGTTCGGATGATGAAGCAGTTGAAATAACTCGAAAGGACTTTAATACAGAACAAAGTGAAACATGGCGCAATTTCTCAGATGATTTTAAAAAGAGCACTCAAAAACACACTATGTTCAGGGTTTATGAGCATAAATTGAAGCTTGAATTGGATGCAAGGAGGCGCATCTCACTTGACGATGATGATGAATCAGAGAGGTCTGCCTACTTGTTCTCTTCAAGAGCTTCTAAGGCAACTGTTTTGGATATAAAGGCAAGAAAATCAAAGCAAGAGCCACTGGGAAAAACCAAGCAACGTAGATCTACTGCGAATGACTTGATTTATAGCCTAAAAAAGGCTTCCAGAAAACAGATTTCAAATTACCAAAGGGAACTTATGGAATGCAAAGGTTATAAGCTAGAGGACATTGAAAAGGAAAAAGAGGAGGTCGAAAATCTCCTGGAACAAGAAATTGCCAGAAACAAGAGAATAGCCCAACGGGAAAGAAGAGAAGCAAAAATTCAAGATTCTGATGAAGAATCATATCGCAGCGCCAACGAATCTGCGGATGCAGAAATCAGCGACGAAGACGGGGATAAACTGCTTTCTTGTTCTGAAAATGAGGGAGACACTAATCTTTTGAATAATGAAAATCAAAATATGAGTCAAGATCAGTCCAATGAGAGAACAGAAGGAGATAGGGACGATGAAGGAGACTTCATTCAAAAGGGAAGAACAAAATGTCATAAGACCCTTATTGTTGAAGATGTGGATTCTGATGAAGAGCATCCTTCATCTAGGAATGTCATTGATTTAGGGCCATACGGAAACAATTTGGAACCTAATCAAATGGACGTTGTAGGTGCAAATGATAGCCCTCTCAAAACGACTCAATTTGAGGCCAGCAAGGAAGAGAAAGAACGGGAATTGATGATACACAAAATACGGCAACGCGAAAAAATACAGAGAAAGAAAGAACAAAGATTTAAAGAAATGAGAGCTCAGGGATTCGGAAAAATGCTTGAAATGGAGGCGGAAGAATCAGACGATGAGTGGCATGGCATAGGTGGCAAGGACGAAGAACTCTCTGAAGACTATGATTCTGACTTGGAAGGAATGATAGATGATTTTACGCGATCTAACGAGAGTTTCGATAATATTCGACAGTTGCTAGCAAAAGAAGATAAGGAGTTGGACGAAAAATTGGTGAATAAAATCTTGTATGATATCAAAAATGGTGGATTCCGTAAAAGAGGAAGGAACCCGTTAGAGTTGGATTTGAGCGACGCAGAAGATGAGGGTTTGCGAGCATATCGTCTAAAGAGAAAGGAACTCATAAGAAAAAGTAGACTGGGAAATAAAGAAAATGAAAAGACTTTCAAAAATCTCAAATCGAAAGCTTTTCTTGACAGTATGGTAGAGGATATTGACGAAGTAAAAAATCCCTTTGGAGAGGCAGAATTGGGAGAAGAAAATGGCACAGAACTTGAAATGCAAGAAGCTGAAACAGGAGCAGAGACAAGAAATCATACGATATCGCAAGAATTTGTGCAACAGACATTATCCTTTTTAAATAACTCCAGAAGCTCACAAGAATTTGAAATGGAAGACCACATCGTCAAGGCTGACATGGAGCATGATGTCTCTTCTTTGAAAAGGAATAGTTCTATTCATATGCTCCATGATTCTTCAACCCTCAGTAAGATAGATGCAAAAGCGGGAACCCATGATGACGAATTTATTGCTGCACTGCCCAACTTTATGCCCCCCTCTCTGGTCAAATCCTTCACTTTAGGTGCTGATCCTAATAATAAGTTTCATAGCGGCAAAAAAACAGTCACGGTATCCAAATCATATAGAGCCGTGGGTGGGAATCGTTCTTCCATAACATATTTTGGTAAAATAAGAAAGCTAGTGGCACCGAAGAAAAATATTCGTCCAATGTCGAAAGTCAAAAACTCTTCGAAATCTCACATGGTCAAGCTTTTGGAAAGCCAAGAAAACCGATTCGAAACTTAATATCCTTTCGCGAAGTACTTATTATTTAATTCCAGATTATGAAAAATAAGTAATAACTAACAAAAGGATTATTATCATTTCATTATTATTACATTTTCGATGAGCCGAAACTTTTAAGGTTTTCGGGCAATCAAAAAAAGTGTTCACAATATTAATTCTGTGTTTAAAGCTTCCTGCAATTCTTCATACACTATACTCTCACCATTCATCGGTTGTGATATTAGAGGTACTATCGTACATTGTCGGCTGCTCACCATCAGCCTCGAGCAGGAAGAATAAACCCCGCTTGAATATGTCGGTGCTTTAGCCGATTCAACTTTCCTGTGGACAACGGTGTCCTGCCATGATCCACGCAGAGTATCAAACCCTTGACTTGGTGTCTTGAATAAACTCCAAAATGAATTTGGAGCGGACTTAGTACCCTTTTTCAGCTTCGTACCTTGTTTCGGGGTATCGGATACAAATAATGATAAAAGGTCCTTTGATCTTGCCTTACCTGAAGTCGTAGATATCACAGGTGCGCTGCTGACGATCGCGCTTTTCATCGATGGCCTATTGACCAATGGCATTGACAAGAACGATGGACATCTCGCTGATGAGGCGGGCTGAACTTTGGTTGAAAGTATACTCTCGTGTGAATTATATCTTCGCAATGGCTTAGCTATATTTTCAAAATCAGGGCTGTTAGAGATAACCGTATTCTGATCAGAAGCTGAATCACTATCATTATCATCAATATCATCACAGAAGGTGATAGAGAGACGTTGGTTTTCCTTAAAAAATGAAAGCATTTCGTCTTCTCGCTGTTTTTTCAACTTTACCCTCGTACCTGGATTTAAGCCTGTATCGTACGACTTGGCTGCTCTTAGTAGTTTTTCTGGAGAGATTATTTTCACAGGTGAGCCGGGTAGAGAAGTGCATCTAGAGGGACAAGATATCTCAGCATCATCCAGAACAATCTGTGAAAAGTTCACAGTTTTACTTCTCTTGCTCTCTTTAATGGGTGACTGTCGGGTCGCACGCACATCAGCACGGTAACGCTCGGTGATTTTCAATGGACGAGGACGAAACGAGTCGTCACTGCCATTGGAAGACTTCGAAGAAGGTGTACACTGCTCCTTCTGCTTCTGTGCCAAGTCATTCAATTTCAAAGTCAGATCTTGAAACTCATAAACCAGATCCTCAATGTACGTCTGCTCGTTGACCATGCAGGGGCGGTGGTAGCACCCCTTGTTCAGTTTATTCCTCACATATTCTGATCGTACACAGAGAGAGTTTAATTGTGCCATGTAGAGGTTGTACTGATCCGCTAACTTATCTCTGCAGTTTTCATGTTCGATCTCACTCAAGTGCTGCTGACCTCTAATCCACAGTTCAAGCTGCAGAACAGCCTCCTGAGAACGAATAAATAATCTTTCGGAGATTTCATCCAAGTTCGCCATCACCGACATACCTTTGTTGGGGACGATTTTTGACTGAGATGAGCTTTGAATTGAAGGCTTCCTAGTGCTCTTGGAGCTTTGTTCTTTAGATGACGAAAATGTCGAATTAGTAAACAATTTTTTTATCAAGACATACGGCAATGATTAGGGCTCGAGTCAGACTTCCAGAAGTCATCTCGAAGCACAGACCGAAGATTTTGCTGCTTAAAAAAAACAACTGATCGGACAAAATCTTACCTCCTGTTTGAAGAGGGACTCCGCAGTCGAGCGGGGGTTCAAAAGCTGAGGCGTAGGCAATCTCCTTTTCTTGTGAAACAAAGGCGAAGACCAAAAAATAGCTTTTCTCTATATCAAGTAATATAGCTCTTAAGGGCGGATTTGGTAGCAAGATATTTTAGTTACCTTGTATTGTCGTTGTTCCCATAACCAACAGAAATAGGATGACTGCCAAGGCCAGATATTTCTGGAAATTGGGAATGGAATGCACCTATGCTCGGGATGGATTTAACTGTTGCGCTCGTATGCGATCAACTGACAGCAATAATGGAATCAATCGTTATCGAAGATAGAAGTTGATTATAATTCAACGTACAATAACCCTGTACAAGGCATACCGCTAGAGAATGATCTTGGATACCGTCCCAGCTTTCCTTGCTGAGTACCTCGGGAGAGCTAGACGCGGAAAGCTTTATCATGTTTGACTTGGTTAAGAAGTCAGAATTATTAGTATTCCAAACGAATGCCTTCTTGACATTAAACTCGCATGGACACCTCGCCGGGAATATGAGGAGGAGGAAAGTGGATCTTGACGTGGTAGAATATGGTTTACTTCACAGAAATGCACATTTCTCAACCATGTAGCATAAGAAAATGCATCAAATTTACGCAGGACCATTTAAGATTTTAAAAAGATAAGCGACAATGCTCTTGAATTAGGTTTACCATCCATAAGCAAGAAACACAAGTCATTGATATGAAATAGCTGAAATATGCTGACTCTAGAAGTGAACGGTTTGTGAAAGAGAAAAAGAGGATCCCAAAAGAAGCGAAAACAACGGTTTCAGGAGTCACAGCCGTAGTTGGGGTGATAAAAGTAGAAACATATATGATGCGTGTACATCCACGGTTGTCCATACAGTTTCTAGGAGTAAAGTTAGATGGGTAAGAATTCTCACGAAAGCTATCGATTATTAATAAGTTAAAATGAGTTCTTGGAACAAAGCCATTCCCTAGAGGAGACGAGAGAAATAACGAATGGGAATGACAAATGAGAAGAGAATCGATACCAGGAACGGAATAAAACATCATAAGAGAAACTCTGCCAGGAACATTACAACATATTAGATAGCAAGGCAACCACTTAGAGAATGATTACCTCAACATGGTGATGTTCTAGACCATTAACGTATATAAGAAGGTTCCTCGAAAGATTTAAGATACTTCTAGACCCAGGCCTCTAGGCCCCTAGTAGAAACAGAACAGAAACAATGATACTTCGGTAACTATAATTGTCACGACATAGTTAAACATGTTACATTTAACCTGGCTTTGCTTAGTCAGAGCACTAGAACATGATTTATTATTTATCAATTCTATTTCAGATAGATTACCTCAACTAATGGGCTTATCCGGAATTGAAGCATAACCATAATCTATTACAAGGAAACTGTGGCAAGGCCCATAGTGGAATGGGACGTTGGTTCGAGATACAATTCCAATTTTTGAAAAACGACAGTGAGGCACGTAAAGTATTCGCATTTAAAATCAGCAGGATATCTCGTAAAAATTTGCCAAATAATGCAGTAAAACAAGGCTATTACTGTCTTTCCCTACAGGGGGTCAGTTTGTTGGATGAGTTTCACAATACTGCATTTTTCCTTTAATCTTCTATAATAAAAAATCGGAAGTGCTGACAATTTCATCAATTTTTTATCCAGCCGGAAAAAACTTCTGGGCCCGCGCATGAAATTTGCGGATGATTCTGCGGTAATCTTGTATGACTCTTTTTTTGAGGATACGTATAGATTGAGATCATCATCAATCTAGGCTTAGACATATTTCTCAAAGCCAAAGGCTAGTGGCTTTCGAAGTCCCAAAGGTATGTTGCAAACATGTTAGGCCTCTTGTGAATCTCGAATCTAAAGATTTCAATGACAAGAGTGCTATCGAATCCAAACTTTCCCACCATCAATTTCAGTTCTAGCAGCTTGTGCTATTGCTGCAAGACATCTTGGACGAAATCCAGGCCTCCCAGGTAAATAAAGCAATGATTGGTATAATTTTCTGCTGCCTAGCCCGCATTCTTGAGGATGGTTGGGACACATACATCATTACGGCACCTATTAAAGTATTCAAGTAAAATTCAACCATCCAGCTAATCATTCTACAATTTTCTGATAAGAGAGCGAGTTTCTTGGCTTTTTAGTTGACTTGTATCGTTAAATAGAAGCCGAAGACTTATTTTAATCCTTTTATATATTTGCCGTGGTCACTTTTTGCCTTTTCATACTCCTTTTGACAGTTTGGCATCAAAAAGCAGATTTAATTGTTTTCAGCTTAATGTGTTACAGTTCCGGTGAACTCGAATCCATATTTCAATTTGACATAAGGAACAAAGAAAGGCAAGATTTGGAAATTCTTGCTCAGGATGGCCACATTAGCTTGTTAGCGTTAAAAAATATGAAGGAACAAAGTAAAAGAATTTCGATCCGGCTAAACAAACTAGCATAGTATGATGTTGACTTTCGGTATTGAAAGATCAAACTGAATGTAGTAGCGGATGCAATATCGATACTAAAAACCCTCAAGGAAATCAGTGAGATGGGTCTGATCAGCAATCTAAGAGAATTAGAACCACGGACACGCGAAGAGCTAAGCAAAGACGTGTTAGGATTTGCGGTGCTGCAGCTATTAGAAATTCCAGTAACTTGTCGAGCACACTGTCGGAGCGGACTAGTTTAGCGTAGTGCTAGAGAGAGCAATCACGTGTAGAGATGAATTCTCATTGGGTGAGAACACCTTATAGTACCAAGGTCACGTGGTGATACCTAAGGGCAAACGGGACGATATATTAAAGGTATATCATGATCTTAGTGGACCGTTTATAGAATCTGTCACCTAATGCAATATCATTCAAGACTTTCATTGACCGGCAATGAGGAAAACAATCAACAGGTACGTAAGAACATGTGTTCGGTGTCAAACGTTGAAAGCACATTAACCTCAACGGCGACAGCTAATGACTCCCCTGCTGATCCTAGAGAGTCGACGGACAAAGGCCTCGATTGATTTTATCGCTGGACTGCTAACAAAGAAGAAATTTGACATGATAGTAGTCGTCGTTGGCAGATTTTCGCAAAAATGTCATTTAATCGCTTGCAAAAAGAAATTAAAAGTAATCGATTGCGTCGATCTATTGGTTCGACTCATATTTCCTACAGCGGATTTCTACATGTTATCGTTAGCGATAGGGACCCGAGATTTATGGAAAGATTATCGTGATGCCCCTCAACGCGCTGGAGTGAAGCAGCATATGTCGTAGAGCAAGTATCCAGAAATGGATGGACAAACCGAACAATTTGTCCAAGTAAATAAGAGGTTATTGAGAATCTATACGGTTAAAATACTGCTAGAATGGGATATTTCTTTACCCCTTTTAGAATTCAGTTACAATACTAACTACAACTCGGAGATGCAGAGCACCATTTGAAATAGAATTAGGCTATACTCCAACTCGGCCGATGGTAGTTGCTCAAGGAAACTAATCCTATGGAAATATCAAAAAATACGAACTAAGGGAACGGCTCAACGATATTAGGTCAACAACGAAAGAAATCCTGCCAGAAAGCCGAATAACCATGGAAACATAAAAAAACAGGAGGAGAAGGAAAATGAAATTTGTAGCCGGCGATTTTGTACTAATTCGTTGCGACTCTTATTTCACAGCCATACCACATAATAAATTACTATCCGTGTGTACATGCCCATTAAGAATAACTGTTAAGGTAAATGACAACGCATAAGAACCAGTGATGTCTGGCAATTGTAGACATTCTGTCATTAAGGTCAAAAAAATAGGAACCAAGAAAAGGCCATTCCAAAGAAACCGCCCAGGATAAAACGTAAACGAATCAAGAAACAGTATGAAGTAACGGGCATCGCCACATATGACGAGAAACTTAAGTGCTTCTTATCAGATGAGAAATGTAGACCAAAAATCTAATGTCAAATACTCCCTAGCAGAATTATGCTTGCTGCCCAAGGAAATATGAACACAACTCATAATAAATTTCAACAATCTAATGGGAGTACAATCAGGGTAACTGAGACAAGCAACTTCCAAACGAAGAAGGGGAGGAGGACATCATGTGCTAACAGAAAAAGTCAGGTGAGTAGAAATGAACGTCATAAATTTCGTCTCTGCGGCAGCTAAGCCAATATTATTATATAGAGGGTGCATGAATCCAACCAGTTTCAAGTTATAAACTAGTAATCAAGCGATCACTGGACATTGAGATAATAGCGCTGTATTAGTGATCTAAGGTAAGAAACGTGATATATTCACAGTGGCCGAACCGTTGTTCATCAATCTGGCAGAGCCGCTTTTTTGCATTAGCCAAAATTGTTGCTTGGAAAAGTAAAAGTATAAGCTTTCCTATGTTTGCAAGGTGCACAGGGTAACAAGATCGAATCCTTTTTCCACTTGGTATAGAACAGACAAGTTCATGACAAATGTTAATTGTCATTTGTTGTTCAATTATCTGCTAAACCCTCTCTTATTCCTGAAACTTCTTTGTTTGGTTTTTCAGCTTTATAATTGTAAAATGATAGTTGAAAAGGAGGCTTATAATATGTTCTGTTATTCTTATTTTCAAGAGCTGTTCGATCACCAAAAAATGATATACATACCGACCAGGTATATTACCATCGCTCAACCAGAAGAAAATCAGAGTCTTCTTTTAGTTTATTGAAAGCTTTATATCTGCCCAAAAATCGCCTTTTCGTGGCTGGATCCTCCCAGTGTCTTTGTCGCGCAGGGTTTAACCTCCTTTCCATTACTCGGCTCGGAAAAGCAAAAATAGCAGAAAATAATTGTAGATTCTTAACGCGAAGCGACTCCAGTGAGACGTTTTTTATAATCCTAGGGCTGAAAGAGAGGAATCTTAGTTGTTTGGGGGCGATCGAAGTGAAGCTTCACTTAGGGTCAAAACGGACGCCCAACAGACCTTCTGTACGCGACAGCGTCTGCTCCAAAAGCCCAGGAGGCTAATTTTCTAACTATTTCATTTTGCGAAGTCTGATATAACACATATGGATGCACACACTACAAACGTAGCCACAAAAACATGTGTGAGGATGGGTCTAGGTTTCAACTAGTGATCACTCAAAAACTGATCATTTGATAAGCTCTGCTTCCTCAAATGATCTAATGATTGCCTTATTTACCTAAGTCTCGATATGTCTTTTATAGAACTTTCTCAACCTGGAATGGTTGAAGTATATTGATCACACCAGAAATCTTCCTACGAATCCTTTAATAAACCCAAAAGTAGAGTTAACGGTCCCTGAGCACTGGGTTGTTCTCTATTTAATAATTTTCAGCAAATTGTCTTTCTATAATTTTATCTGCATCACCAACAGTAATGTTGGTAGACTTTGCCGATAATTCGAAAGTATCAGTTAACAATGCACAAAAACTTAGCTACGGAGCACTGCGATTTTTATGATCTCCATCCTAGTCATACCAACATTGATGAGGAGAGCCGATAAAGCTCATATAGAATATCATATATTAATAAGGTAGCATATAATAATGAGTATTGTTTCGACAAATCTCATCACCTCTATTTGTATTTTATTTAAATAACTAACGATTAGGAAGTCATGCAAATACATAAATCAGAAGGTCTCGTGATAATACTTGGAAGCCAGACGACAGCCTGCCCATTCTTGAGAATGGCTGGGACATTTTTAACATCTTAATATATTATTCAAAGATAAGAACTACAGCCATTGCAGGCCAATAACGCTTTACCTCGCTTGAACATCTTTTGTTCCAAATTGAAAAGAAAATTTTGAAATTGCTTCATGGTTAACAAAATATAATTCATATATTAATTTTACTCGGGATAGGCGAGTTGCTCATGAAACAGTTCCTACTAGGGTATGCTTTTTCGAATTTGCTCCGGTGATGTGCGTCATTTCCCTCTTTCGTTGCGTCACATTGATGCGCTCGCGAAGAGGTAAAAGTTGCAAGCTTTAAAGGCTCCGATGCCTATTAGGCTAAAGGTCAAAAAGCCAACATAACGTATCGTGAGAGTACCGCAGAGCAATTTTGACAGATACATTGGTTATTCATTAACTTGTCCAATCATGGAGCATTCGAGGGTCTCTGTCAGATCAAAATAGGAGGGGGTCTTTGAATTGGAGTTGCGACGGCTAGTTTCCTTTCTTACCAGTGCAATACTGGAAACGAGCAAGTGAACATGCACGGGGGTGTCCAATCAAATGAGCGCCCAGTCCCTATGATATCTGTCACCTGAGTTCGCTAGTAAGATTCTTCAAATATTGATAGATTCACAAGATATAGGGATTATAATCTAATCTTTCTTCTGTCTTCGCCTTGTAAGGAATAACTAAAAGTCCAAGTTTGGCTGCTAACATGGGAAATAAATCATAAAAGGAAAGGGCAACGCGGATCAGTTTAAAGAGGAATCCAAGGAGTTTTCTCCCAGTTGAACGTTATCGGTACATGGTGCCGTTAAGGAGTGCTTACTCTCTCGGAGCAATAAGCATACACAAATTAAAGTTTGTAGACAAAAAAAAATGGCACGGAGAGCCTATCGAATTTAAAGAGACCTCAGTATTTGCATTGAAATGAATAGGGACACTCGATACCTCGGGAAAATATGGTCCTTCTGCGTCGCTAGAAGTATTTCCATGCTCTGCGCAACGCAAATACGTGTAGTAATGCTATTCCATGCCAATTTAACCAGACCCACCGTGCGAAGGAAAATGTATCTTATACAAAGCCCCTCATAGAATGTATTTACTAGACCTGATGCAATATACCAACACGGGTTTAGCAGGGGAGAAAGTGGAGTTATCGATACAATAAAGATCTCCCAAAGCAATAAGTGAGGTTTACATTGATCTTTACTGGAGGTTATATCGAAAAATGCAGGAAGAATGACATACTTTTTGGACTGCGTACACCACAAATTGCGTGGCACGAGTCTCCTAAAAATGCAAGCAAAGTCTTGGTATCCACTACAACCTATTCAAAGGTAGAATCCCCAATCACCGCCACACTAAGGAAATATGGTGGTTAATAGTTTCCCGAACGTACCTATGCTATATCACTTTGTTTTGGTTGACTACCTGAAGAACCTGTCTCACGGTCTCACTGGCATCGGTGCAAACAAAATCCGATTGTTGCTTGCGAGATATTTGAAGAACAGGATAGTGCATGTGTCCAGGTCCTGTGCACAAGAGGTGCACTGAGAGCAACGAAACATGTCAGATTCGGAGATTCGGGGTCGAATAAAGTCCGTGAGGTCCGTGAGGGATAGTTCTGGTATCATGCCGCAATACTGCAAGAATGCCCCCCCGAGTAGCGTGAAGATCTTACTATAGTAAGAAAAATCCACGAGAAGTCCTCGAGGGCCTCCTCAAAAAATTACAATTAGCATCATCTCACTTGCTTAAGACGGTAAGAAGCTGTCCGGCTATTCCTATATTCATAAATGGCTTAAGAAATAGTTTCCGAGAGAAGTGCCTGGATCTTCCTGAATGGGCAACGACCTTGTATCACATAATAAAGAGCAATGCAACAGCTAGATCTAGAATGAGCGAACAGCAGGTTGGCACGGATATATATGACAGACTGAACAGAGCACTGCTGCTCTGTTCTGCTGTGTGAAAAATCTGACGGCCCCTCGTTTATTGCTGCAGGCGAAAGTGCGTAACCTATATTGAACCAGAGAGCGAATCCAACGGTGCTAGAAAAAAAGCAAAAAGCAATATCCCGTACCATCTCTATGACGAAAAAACAGGTTCTTGCGTACTCTACCAATGCATAATGCACACGAAGAAAAAAAAAACCTAATTAAACCACCAATCCCTTTGCAAATTATGGTAGACCAATAGCAGTACGTTTGATAGCATTTGGTAATTCGTATAAATGGGTCGGATTGGGTATGCGATTCATTGGATTTGGAAGGTGAATCTGATGGCATCCTTTCCGTGACATGTTGGTAGAGCATCCAGATTAAGAAAGTGTGTATCCAAATACGGAAATCAAAATCCCTATAAAAAAAAGAGAGCATCCCAATTAGGAAATTAATCCAGATGTGCTTAATTTAGTGGTGCATGGATGGAGATTAGAAGCCCATTTTTTTTTTGTAGAAATCCTTTACCACACAACACTTCTTTAAAGGACTGCATAAACCCATATTTATCATAAAATATTATTCAAGTAGATTTTGAAAATAAAAGATGAGCTAAACCTCTAAAGACGGAGCTCTAGCTGAGTAACGGAGGTGTCAGGAAAATTCCACTAACATGCTGAATTATGCAATTTCTCTTTGTTATATTCACAATTTAAACTACGAGATTCTAGTAAGAGTTCAAGTTATAGCACGCTCTTTATGCAAGATATTTTCTCAAGATATAAACTTTATAATTCTGCCTAACAGAAAAAAAGAAGGTACTCATCCGTGCTTTCAATCAGGAGCTCAAAGCTCGCAAAAAGGTCCTCCACGTTCATCCAGGGGCCGCGCGAGGTGGCGTACATTGGTTGGATTGTGTCCGCGCCGAAGAAGCCCTGGCGGGGCATTCGTTGCTCGATTCGTTGCATGCCACTCATGCGGCGGCTTCGCCTGGGCGTTCGTTTCTCGATTCGTTGCTTCGTAACTTTTCCGCCACACACACCGTGGCTTCGC
>JAJLTM010000067.1:0-37072 GCA_030568175.1 Zygosaccharomyces lentus
CCGGCCGGCGCGTCCGCGGCTAGCCCGCCCAAGCGCACCAAGACCGTTTTCAAGCGCGAAATCCAACATATCAAGAGCGAAAACACGCGGCTCAAACAGGAGCTCGGCACCCTCGTGGGAAACCTGCAGGAGCTCAAGATGAAATGTAAGCAGGCGGGTGCCATGCCCGGGAACGAGGCAGCCGCGGCTGCTGGCGCGGCCGCAGCCGCAGCCGCAGCCGCAGCCGCCGACGCCGACGCCCCCCGTAAACGACACTACCTTGACGACGCAGACTCGCTCGCCTTCCTCAAGTTCGAGGACGAGGACGACGAGCCGCCCTTGCTCGCCGCTAACAAGATGCACCCGTCGTCGTCGACTTCGTCCCGCACAAACCTCACCGACGAGGAGGAGCTCCTCACGTGCTCCTCCACGCCCAACTCGCTGTTCTCTCTGGACCTGCAGCATTCGCACTCCTCTTGCTCGTCCTCGAACAAGTCGCTGTTCGGCAAGAGCCCCCCGGCAAGCGCGGGCGCATTCAACAGCGCGAACGCGCCGGCGGCGGCCCCCGTGAGCGCGCTCAGGTTCCTCGACTCGCTCGAGCAGTGGGAGTTCCAAGACAAGCACGTGGCGGCCGCCGAGAAACCCGAGCTCGGCGCGGCCAGCTCCGCGGGCCCCGTCGCTTCGCCGCTACTCGACTCCATCAAAGAGGAGGAGACCAACGAACACGCGGACGAAGACGCCTCCATCTTCGACCTCCTCCACTCGCAGACCCTCCCGGACCCGCTGGCCGAAAACGATTTTTTGCTCCCTCAGGACGACGACGCGGATCACCTCTTCCAGAGCTGCTGCTCCCCGCTCGACCAACCCTGCTACATGCCCCCCTCGCTCGAGGAACTCATGGAGGAGCAGGACGGCGGGTTCGCCGCCCCAAACGCCAACACGACGACTTTCACGAACGCTAATGACTACGATGACGAATTTGACATGCTAAGGACCCAAGTCTTTGACATGGCCTAGCCCCCCCTCACGCATCGCGCATATATTCCACGATTTTACGACTATTCATACTATATATATATATACTATCTTTTTCTCTTTCCCTCGTCCTCTACGAAAAAATATGTATTCTAAACAAAGAATTGTTGTCCTTCTCGCTCACCACCCGATCTCGGCCAATTGCTTCCCCTGCTGCTTGATGTTCTCCACACACTGGCCGCCCATCAACTCTCCCAGGTCGCTGGAGACTTCCAACAGCTTCAAGTGGTTGTTGTAATGCGTCGTCGCCTCCACAATGGCACGCGCCAGACGCTCCGGGTTCGAGGACTTGAAAATGCCCGATCCGACAAACACACCTTCGCAACCGAGCTGCATCAAAAGCGCAGCATCAGCTGGCGTGGCCACACCACCGGCTGCGAAATTCACCACGGGCAACTTGCCATCCTTCAAAACCTGCTGTAACAACTCGGCGGGCACGCGCATGCCCTGAGCGGCCTGCGCAATCTGCTCCGGTGTCTTGAGCTCCTTCTGCAAAGCCACAATCTGACCCCTGATCTTGTTGATGTGCTTCACCGCTTCAGAGACGTCACCCGTACCGGCCTCACCTTTGGTACGAATCATGGCCGCACCTTCGTTGATCCTCCTCAGCGCTTCACCCAGGTCCTTCGCACCGCACACAAACGGAACTTTGAATTCGTTCTTGGCAATGTGGTTGCTCCAGTCGGCTGGTGTCAACACTTCGCTCTCGTCGATGTAATCCACTTCCAACGCTTCCAAAATCTGGGCTTCCACAAAATGACCGATACGTACTTTGGCCATTACCGGGATGGAGACGCTCGCCATGATATCCTTGATCATCTGGGGGTCCGACATACGACACACTTGACCCGACTTCCTCATGTCGGCTGGGATACGCTCGAGAGCCATCACAGCACAGGCACCGGCTCTTTCGGCAATCTTGGCCTGCTCGGGTGTCACCACATCCATGATGACACCACCCTTGAGCATCTGGGCCAATCCGCTTTTCATCTTGAATTCACTCATTTCGTTTGTACTGTGGTTTGGTATTTGGTATTTGGTTGCCTTGGTGTCTCTGTAATAAGTACAATGGCTTGGACTAACTTAAGCTCTACCTGTCCCAACCATTTATACTGACCAATCTTTTAAAATTTTTTTTTTTTTTTTTTTTGTCATTTTTCGTTTTCCGTTTCCATTTTCCATCCTCCAACTTTTTTTCCTGCTTTTGACTCTGAAGGCCGCTGCAGCGTGAGTCATTACCGACAGCGTCGCTGGTACTTTTTCGATAGAGGAAACTCTATCCTCATGAAAAACTAAAAGGCGATAAGAATAATTCGTTAAGAAGTCGTCGATTGACTTGCGTTTAATGTATGCCGCCACGATTGTCCCTTTCGCGATCGGATTGAGATAGAGTTAGCACTCCTTTTATTTATTCTCCCGTACTGCCTTTTATTTTATTTTTATTTTTAATTTTTTTTTTCTTTCTTTCCTCATCTCTTCATTAGGTACCATCGACCCAATGACGACCAGCAGCACACAGGAACCATCAGACACGAAATGTATCGGTGTATTGGCCCTACAAGGTGCATTTGCAGAGCACCTACAGCATTTGCAAAAATGCATCGAGGAAAATAGCTACCAGTTGAGCGTTCTCCCCGTGAGAACAGCTGAAGAACTCGCAAAATGTGATGCACTAATCATCCCCGGTGGTGAATCCACGTCCATGTCGCTCATAGCTCAGAGGACCGGCATGTACCAACCTTTGTACAAATTTGTCCATGATCCCAAGAAGGCCGTGTGGGGCACTTGTGCTGGGCTCATCTACATCTCACAGGAGGTGGCTAACGAGAACGAATTGGTCAAACCCCTAGATTTACTCAGGGTCAAAGTAAAGAGGAATGCGTTTGGCAGGCAAGCTCAGTCTTTCATCCAGGAATGCGATTTCTCGAGCTTTGCACCAGATTGCACCAATTTCCCAGCAGTCTTCATTAGAGCCCCGGTGATCGAAAAGATTCTGGACCACAAGATCGTCAAACCTCTGTTCAGTCTGGACAACGGGTTGGTCGTGGCGGCAGTTCAAAACGATAACATTTTGGCCACTTCATTCCATCCAGAACTTGCCAGTGACGACAGCAGGTTCCACGACTGGTTCATTAAAAGATTTGTCCTCAAACAACTATAATCTCTTGCGCCACATGCGGGCCAAGGAGGACCCGATTATTGTGGAACAGAGCCCCCGGCACCACTATTTTGTGACCTTCGACTCCGTAAATATCGTGTAATTTCATATAATTAAGAGGGGCAAAGCAGTTTTTCACAATTGTTTGACATTGAGCCACTTCAGCGTCATCCATCGAGCTCTGGTTCATGAGCTTGAGCGTGGTGCATTCGCTGAATTTCTTGATGGTAAAACAATCGCCCATGAATTGCTCAATTCGCTCCACCACATCCCACCAATGCAGTAAGGCGGCCCCCACAATTGTAAGAAGCTGGCATTTGGGTGGCAGCATCAATTTGTTCAAATCTATTTCGCCCACCCGAATCAATCTGAGCTCTCGCAAGTTGTCCCATCGGGTAAAATCTGCCACACCGGTTCTACAGATGGATCCAGCTTGTAGAAGCTCCATACAGACCACTCGTTTTTTCACCATGTAGTTTATAGTTTTACCCGGGTTGTCTCTGACGCCATGGAAGTTTATCAATCCTTCATACAATTGATTGCCTCTTACACTTATAAGCCTCAACCCTTTCATGGGTTCCATGCTTTGAACCACTCTTATTGTAGCATGATCTGCTATTCTATAAGAGACAGATTCGAAGTCTTCGTGCTCCCGCTCTTCCGGCGGTTCGCTGGTCTCATCTTCGTGCTCTTGCTCAAATCTAATTTGAGTCACGAATTCTAACAGATTATCCCGCTGCAAATCATGCAGTATCTTATCCACTTGGCTATACTTCAAATACTCCAAATTCAATCTCAAGTATGTCATTCCGGCCTGATCGTTCTCGTCTTCAATCCATCTTGCGTATTCTCGATATGTGTACCAATTCCACAGCATGTAGTTCTTATCAAAATAAGCCAGCCTTACTCTACCATCCAGATAGATTAAATCTACGGGACCGATGAGCTCACCCCCGTACAGGTGATTCAAACGCATACAATCTAGCACAACACAATCATACCTTAACCAAGGGGAGTACTCCAACCAATTGTCCACTAATGACGGGGAATAGTCAAAGATGTTAAGATACGATTCAAATACGGGGTACAATCGTTTTCTTAACAGGGATTGGTGTTTGCTAGGGCTGTACTCCTTGGCGGGCACCTTAATCACATCTAAAAAGAATAGCTCTTGTATTGTTTCTGATCCAGCATGACAAAATTGGCCATCCAAATGGAAATATACCAGCTTTCTGATGTCTATTTGCTGGCTTAAAAGGAGGGCAACATCCATGGAACAAAAGTTTCTGAGCTACGATAGTCTGTGCAATGTCCAAAATCATCAAGAGCGAACGCGCACACTTCAATGCGCGTATCGAACTCATCCCGCTAAACCTCAATTAAAAAGTATAGAGAAAACGCCTGAGAGACTCTGAGCTTCGAGGCCCAATATGAGCTTAGACCAGTTAAAGATTGAACTCAAAACTTGGGAGCATGAATTCGAAGGCAAACACGATCGAGCGCCGACTAAAGATGACATTAAGCGGCTCCCAGATATCAAAAAAATGTATAAACAGTACCACATGCTGAAAAAGCAGGAGAGCAAGCCCCCAACAGCTACGCTGACGCCCTCCAAGAATGTTTCTTCCTCCCCGAGAAGATCGCCCAAAATTGCAAATGAACCCAACGGTATCGAACTGGGACCTACTCCTCAGATTTATGGTAAGGCGATTAGCATCTTTGAGATGAAGTTGTCTCCTGTGAAACGCTCGCTGGTGTTTGAAGAACAAAGTCAAGTCTTTCTAGCCAATAGCGTCAGCACTGATTCAGAGGAATCGGATCAAGAGGATGTCAAGAGAAAATTGGAATTCCCTATGACGACACCGAATTCATCACCATTCAAAAGACCTAAAGCCATAGAATCTAAATATTATGGTCCAAATTCACCAATGAAACTCGAGCAGGAAAACATAAGGCTCAGTATAAGGCATGGGTCACCTTTAAAGCGAACTCCTGAAAAGGCCTCGAACCTATTAGGTGAAAATGGATCCTTCAGTCCCTCTCCACTGATGAAAAGGCCTTTGACTAAAACACTACTCGAGTTGGCCAAAGAGCATGAGGCAATTATACAAGAATTCGAAAACATTGAAGATAAAAGTAATATCTTCTTTCAAGATGCTGAAGATTCATCTTCAGATACAATAAATGACGAAACGTATCGTGAGGATACAAATTGGAAGAAACCTAAAAGAAGAAGAATTCTCCGTAGGTTGGTTCCCACCGAAGAAGGTAAAGTAGTACCCAGGGATATTTCTAAAGAGTTACTGAAACTGAAAAAACAGCAAGTTAATGAATTTTTAGGAAACAAAGCTCCAGAGGAAACTAGGGACACACAGGCTGAAGCTTCAGAGACAACAGGTGGTCGACAGGCTGCTAGTGGTAAGCAATCCAAAAAACGCAAAAGTAAGTACAACCTTGTGAGCAACAATTTCAGAAGGTTGAAGTTACCCAAAAAGCATGGCGGTAACCGCCGTTGGCAGAGGCGAAGATAATCTATTGGACTCAATTTTAGTCTTTAATTTGCATTAATTATAGAGTTTAATACAACCAACAAGAAATAATCTAGAGGTATACACAAGCATACACACGAACACACATATATATATACATGTGAGATGTCAACACAGTTTTCAATTTGTTAAAAGTTGCAGCATGCCTTCGATCTTTTGAGCCTCTTTAGCATTATGCAGTTCCTGTCTAACTTTGCTCTTTAAGCTCAATATCAACTCCCTAAGAACAATTGAATTCTCCAATAGACTACCATACAACTCCAACACGACAGCTATCCAGTCAGCGACTACGGGAGCCGATCTTACGTCTTCAATACCTTTCATACACCAATTCAAAAGTGGCTCTAAAGAAGATTCGTCCCTACCGTACAACGCCACGCGAATTTTGCCGCGCTTACGCAATTCTTGCAACACCGTCAAGGTCAATTCTTTCGCCATACCTGGAATAAAGGCACTATCGAGGGCTTCCCCCCATTTAAACTGGTTGATATTCTTTTCAAAAGCCCGTATCCGATGTGTTTGCTTTAGCTTATCATTGTGAATAATGTATTCCTGGTCACCCTGATACTCAGAGCCACGCATCATTTTTTGAAAGTTGTTACTTTTTGTCGAGATAGGTTCTGCAGAGGGAATTGAATCTGCCTGCTTGTTTTTAGGTTTTGTTCTGATGGCCAAAAGGCCCGAAGACATACCCGCAACCAAATGCTTGTTACCTTGAGCATTGCCAGGTGATAGGGCGCAACTTAGCACAGCACCAGAAAACTTCCAACCAAATTTGACACGATAATTGTCCAAGGGATCAAAAGTTTTGACGTGTCCATCCAATGAAGATGCAATTAGTGCAGATTGCGCTGCAGAATCTAGACTTTCCACATAATCCAAGCAAGTCACCGTTTTATTGAAATTTCCACGCTCATATAATTTCTTACTGCTTGTCAAATCCCAAACTTTGAAATTTGACCCACCACAGGAAGCCACTTGAGTAGGAGACACAGCTACTATGTCTTCCACGGGGCTTTCATGATTTAACGAGTAGGCAGGAGCCGTGCCGCTCACTCTGGTATCGTATAACCTTACATGGCCATCGTAAGAACCCGTCATCACCAAGTGTGGGGCTGAGGGTACAAAATTAACCGAACGCACATAATCAGAGGCCCCTTTGAGCTCCAATTGTGGCTCGTACGCCTGAGAAATATCCCATAGTCTCGTAACTCTATCATCACTTGCTGTGACTAAACATTTGGAATCCTGAGAATGAAATTTCGTAACGTGTGTAGGATGCGTAGAGGCATTGATAGATACAAGCAACGTCCTTGGATTATAACTGTCATAAACGGATACCAAACCTGTCGCATCACCAGCACATAAGAGCTTACCATCGTTTCTGAAGGAAGCAGAGTACACCACATCTTTAAACCTGGAAAAAGTCTTGATCACTTGCCTTGTCCTCGATGAAAATATCTGTACACGAGTGGAGGATGTGACGGCAAAATCGTGTGGATGCTGAGGATTAAATGCAATGTGTGTGACACTGTTGTGTTCTTTCACCAACTGAGCCGAGGAGTACTGGCGCCAGTAACGCTGCTCCGGCGTCGTCTGCTGCGGTAGCACCGGAGCCTTGGCGGTAACTATTCTTGGTCTAGACGAGGACATGAGAACTTTAAATCGTTCCTTAGGCAATTGAAAGCTTAGCTAGAAGCCCTAACACTTCACCGATCTATCTAGATTTATTGTTATATTATCCCAATTGTTATGAGATGAGCTCATCGCGCTATTGAAAATTTTCAGAATCACCCGCTACGAGCGTCTACTTTTGAGAATAGTGACAAAATTCACACAGCCTTTAGGCTCTATCACCAAGAGAAGTACAGTTAGTGCATATAAATTCTTCGCTTCAAAATTCAAACTCTACAATGCATCAAGACTAGTGATTTTTTTTTTAAATAAATAAACGAATGATTGAATGGATATTTTTCTTAGAAAAAAGATGAACTCTTCCATCGCTATCCAACTGTTTTGCTCTTTTCTCGAGCATAATTTATGTCTATAATTCAACTTGTGGAGTAATTCCCAGAGGTTCCTAAAATTTTTTTATTTAGTTTTTCAAAATACGACAAGTGTGTCAGCTTTTGCTAAAAGGGTTACTTTCAAAGAGTAGAAGTCGGGGTGGATACAGCGGTTGTTATTTTGGTCAAAGGTGATCCATTTCTTCCTGGTAAATTTACTTTTGCTAGCACGCGACTTTCTCTACTTTCACTTCCCATGCCACAATTTTTCAATTGGCAGCTTATGGCGGGCTTGTTTAATTTTTACACCTAGAAGGTTTGACAAAAATATTGTCAATTTGTAGATTCTGTGTCTGCAGGCACTGCATATTAAAAATCTAAAATACTATCTGAAATTCAAGGATCATTGTCTGAGCTTTTGTGCCAACGAGATATAGGGTCTTTCACAAAAATCTGTCATTTCAAGATGAAAGAAAATGAAAGTCTGACTTACATTCGAGATGAATAGTGAACCCCGGGATGCTTCGCTGTAGTCAGCAGAAGTGTCTTTTCGTGATACGTTTCGTCCGGGATGTTCACCTTTTACTTGTCCTGGCCCGGTGTATGGATTTCCGACGTGGCGGAAGATCATTAATATAAAACTGCAATCACTCGAGCTTAAATCTAGAAACATACAGCAGGATTAAGAAGCCCGGTTCAATTAGAAATAAACTTTGAAGTCATTCCACTATTTCAGATGCCAGCATTGGAATTAAAATCTTTGCTGCCACCTCAACCCTCTACGCAGCGTAATTTTACCACACATCTGTCTTATAACGAGTCTAAGAATGCTATTGCATACCCATGTGGTAAGTCTGGCTATATTCGTTTTCTTGAAGGGAAACAAGATGCAATTCAGTTTGTTGGGCACACGACAGCCAATGTGACGGTGATAAAGTTTTCCCCTATCCCTGGCTCTGAGTACGTCGCCTCCGGTGATGATTCAGGTAAAGTTATAGTTTGGAGCTTTTTACGCGACGGAGAGACTGGTCAGTTTGAAACCAAAATCAAGAGTGAATTTCAAGTACTTGCAGGTCCCATTTCTGACATTTCTTGGGATTTCGAGGGACGCAGACTGTGTGTGGTAGGCGAAGGCCGTGACAAATTCGGTGCCTTCATTTCTTGGGACTCTGGTAACTCATTAGGAGAGATTTCTGGTCATGCTCAGCGGATCAATGCCTGCCATTTTAAGCAGTCAAGACCAATGAGAGCCATCACTGTGGGCGATGACGGTTCTGTAGTTTTTTATCAAGGTCCTCCTTTTAAGTTCTCCGCGAGTGATAGAACGCATCACGACCAAGGTAAATTTGTTAGGGACGTTCAGTTCTCGCCAGGAGCTGGTGCATACGCCATTAGTGTTGGCTACGACAGAAGAATTGTTTGTTTTGACGGGAAGACCGGTGAGTTTATTAAATACATCGAGGATAAAGAAGAATCTGTGAAGGGTGGTCTTTTCGCAATTTCTTGGGTTGATGATACCAGATTTGTCACCGCTAGTGCTGATTATGCCATTAGACTTTGGTCTGTCACCGAATCGAAGTGTTTACAAAAGTGGACTTTGCCCGAATCGCTCGAAAATCAACAGGTTGGCGTGGTGGCCGTCAAAGACGGTTCAATAATTTCACTATCCCTGGACGGTACGTTGAATTTTTTTCAAGTTGGAAAAGATGGTTTAGCAAAGAGTTTAAAGGGTCACAATAAGGGCATCACGGCATTGGCGGCAAATCCATTGATCAGTGGATCCTTTGACGGAAGAGTGGTGACTTGGGATTCTCAACCCGTAGGCATGCACTCTGACCACTCTAACTTAGTATTGGCGATCGACAATAGCAAAAGCCCGGAATACGCTACTGTCGCTTGGGATGACACCCTAAAAGTTTCTGGAATCGCGAAACACAAGTTTGACGAGCAACCTATAGTGGCCTCTGTTTCCCCGGGTGAAGGTATTGTTGCTGTAGTTACTGCCGGTGACTTGCTGCTAATTATGGACTCATACACTGGCGAAGTGCTTCAGAAGACAAAACTAAGTGAACCGGCGACTGCTGTAGGTATTGCCAAGCAATTTGTCGCCGTCGGTTTAGAGCGCTCTAAACACATCGAAGTGTTCAGGGCATCCGATCTTTCAGTCAGCTTCAAACTACCCACACCCTTACGTGCCGCTGCTTCATACATTTCACTGTCACCATCCGAAAAATACTTGGCCGTGGGGGAAGTGATGGGTAAAATCACACTGTTTGATTTGGAAACCAAAGAGGTCAAAACTACTAGGTGGGCTTTCCACACAAGCAAAATCAACGCCATCACTTGGCAACCAAGCCCTTCGGGTGAAGAAGATCTCGTGGCAACGGGCTCTTTGGATACAAACATTTTTATCTATTCCGTGCAAAAACCAATGAAGGTTATTAAAATGTTAAACGCTCACAAGGATGATGTCACTGCTGTCCTCTGGGAAAGCCCAGAGATATTGGTTAGTGCTGGTTCTGATGCTTGTGTGAAAAAATGGACGGTAAAGTTGGACTAAATATATTAGGTAGGTATTAACCGTCTCTGAAAGATAGACGCAGCTAAGTATCGCTGCTATGATCACGATCAATGATTACGCTAAGAGCGTTTCCATGCCCTCGAACTGCGTAGTCCTGTTCTCAATCGAGACTTTTGTGTACAGGTGTTCAGAAGGTAACAAATTTATTATAAACATCTAATTTACCGGGTAATAAAGGGTCATTATTTAAATAACCAAGAGTGCAATTCAGCATATAAACAATCCTTTACAACTACTCTTAGATTTAATATAATATCTATTTGATTTTGGATAAATATTATACCAATTACTAAATCGTTCATGACGGCGATTTTCATCTTATAACATCTACAGTGTTATCTCCAAATAACAGAAACGTTAAGATTTAAACCAGAAAGACGTAAATCAGTGAAGACCCTAGCGTAGCGATAATGATGGCTGGAGAGGGTCCCCAGGACAATTCAGATTCACAAAATGAGGATGAAATTCGGTCTTCCAGATCTGGCAGCGAGAGGCCTAACTATATTGTTGATACCGAAGATTTGGACCTGAGAGAAGAGGAGGACGACGATGAATATCGAGAGGATTTAGAAGGCGAGGAAGGCTTGGACGGTGAAGAAGAAACGGAAAATGTATCAGGTAACCAAGGAGGGAAACGTGGGAGACCCAGCAAGCGTGCAAGGGCGGTATCTTTACAAGATGAGAATAAATCTGAAACCGAGGAGTCGAGGGGCGACTCTGCGTTGCCTGGAACGCTTAACGGTATTAAGAAGCCCCATTTTTCCTTTCCAGTTGACGATATGGGCGCGCCCCTTCCTGTAGTCAATGAAGAGTATGATTTACCTGATGACGAAGAAGGTGAGACCAAGATATCAAAAAACGGTGAACTGTTAGGCGGCAGGCAGTTCTTGGTGCGTTCATTTACATTAGTGGACAGGGGTCGCCGTAGATTTATGCTTTCCACAGAACCGGCCAGAGCTGTTGGATTTAGAGATTCGTACCTTTTTTTCCAATATCACCCAAATCTTTTCAAATATATCATATCTCAGGAGCAGAAAAATGACTTAATAGACCGCAGCGTTTTACCTTACTCGTATAGAAATAGGCAAATTGCTCTAGTGACGGCCAGAAGTGTCTTCAAAGAATTTGGAGCTAAAATTATCGTCAATGGCAGGAACATCACCGATGATTACTACGCCACGAGATTGAGAGAGGAAGGTCGCGTGATAGAAGGCTCCTATGCCAGGGAACCTCCAAAGAAGTTGATGAGACCTGTCGACGGATTGGAATATGCCGTAGGGGCCATCAATCCAGCAAAGAATGCAGTGGAGTTTTTCGACAAGCGAAACCCCAGCCACAATAACGGTGCCGCTACTTCAACATCTACCAATAAATTGACGGCCACCAACTGGTTATACCAGCATGCTGCAGCATGTAGCAGGTTTAACAGTGACTTGTACTATGACAGAGTACGTGTACTGCTAATCGAACAGCAGGGCTTAAGAGACCCGTACACAAACACCCTACACATCCCACAGTCCACACAATCCAGTGCAGTGGTAGGTACTCGTAAGTTACCGATTGAATTTCATGGAGAACAAAAGAACGAATATCAGATCAAATACGAAACGGTCATTGCGGATCCAGATTTAATTAGAAATAAGACGGGTTTATCAGAAATACCGGGTGAGATTTTTAAGGACATTGTCAGTGATGACATTAAGGAGGCAATCAGAGAACAGCAGGAGTTTGAAGAGAAGGTCATGTAGATGATATAATAATATGTAGAACTATCACAATTCAAATGAGATAAACTTTTTCATCTTTTCTCAAATAAATGCGGCTTCCTTTGGGTAATTATACGAGGGCTATAAGTGCCATTAAATTGGAACATTTAGCTATTTAGCAAGCATAATCAGGTATAAACTGACTCCGCGAGGTACCTAGTTTCAATACACGTGATCTGATTATAACATTCCTCTAGGGCCGAAAAAGCGGAAGAATCAGCAATGCTCTAGTTGCCACTCTGCTCTGATAATCTCCCTCTTGATGAACCTGTAAAACGCGTGATTGAGATTTATCGACTGGTTATTGCTGAAGAAAGTTAAAGGAGAAGTATGTTAATGCATGGGTAGATTTTTTTATGCATTAGGAAATGTCTAATGAGATGCTACTTGTTCCCGATACCAAATATTCACTTACAGATTGATTACTAACAGTTGCTAAGATGCTTTCTTCGTTGAGACCTTGTTCAAGAGTTTTTGTAAGATCTTGTTTAAGGCCGGTGATCTCACAGAGGTTTGCGATACGTCCTCTTCAAACGAGGAATTTTCACATCCATAGCGTTCTTTTATTGAGAAAGAATGGTCCCAAGCGTAATAGTGATGATGATAATGAAGGCAAGGATCACGAAAACAATGAGAATGCTACAGATGAGGATTTGGAAAGAATAAGATGGGAAGTAGAGAAATACATCAAAGAAGCCAAAGATGATAAGGCTGGTCCTTGGGAGGAAAGAAAGAAAAGGATAGATGAAGGCGTTAAAAGGTTAGAAGAAACTGTTCTGAGGCAGCAGGCAAGGGAACAAGCTGACAAGACAACAGAGAGCCAATCATCGCAACAAGGTCAAGAACGAAAAGTTAAGCATGAGATCCCATTCGATTTTGAACCCAAAAAGACTGATGAGGCACACCAAAAGAAGGAGGAAAAGAAGGCTAATGAAGAACGCAAGACGGATGAGATGAATGCTTTTAATGATCCTAACGGCTCAATGTCCAACAACATTGGTCTCTTCCAGATGGGGCTACTGTTTTTAGTATTGTCTTTTCTAATGGGCTTCTTGAACGATGTGGAGGAGAATAGAGAAATAACTTGGCAAGAATTCCGCTCGAAACTGCTAGCAAATAAATTTGTTTCCAAGGTGATCGTGGTGAACAGATCTTACGTTAAGGTCTTGTTGAACGATGCTGGCAAGAACCAAGCTGAGCACAACGGTCATGACTCCTACCATTTCACAATAGGATCTGTAGAAAGCTTTGAGCATAAATTACAAAAAGCGCAGGACGAGTTGAAAATTGAACCGGATTTCCGAATTCCTGTTGTGTACGTGCAAGAGGGCAATTGGTCTCGTGCATTAATGCAACTTTTACCCACTGCTTTAATGATTGCAGGTATTATATGGTTAACTCGTAAATCTGCATCTCAAGCCGGCGGAGGACGTGGTGGTATTTTTGGCATGGGCCGCTCAAAAGCGAAGCAATTCAACTCCAATACTGATGTTAAGGTCAAGTTCAAGGACGTCGCGGGTTGTGATGAGGCCAAGGAGGAAATTGAAGAATTTGTCAGCTTTTTGAAAGAACCGTCGAGATATGAAAAGATGGGCGCCAAAATACCTAGAGGTGCTATTTTATCGGGTTCTCCTGGTACCGGTAAGACCTTATTAGCTAAGGCTACCGCTGGCGAGGCTGGTGTTCCCTTCTATTTTGTGTCTGGTTCAGAATTTGTGGAAATGTTTGTTGGTGTCGGTGCCTCCAGAGTACGTGATCTATTCAAGACCGCTAGGGAGAACGCTCCATCTATGATTTTCATCGACGAAATTGATGCCATTGGTAAAGCCAGACAGAAGGGCAATTTCTCTGGTGCCAATGACGAAAGAGAAAATACTTTGAATCAGTTGCTGGTGGAGATGGATGGATTTACACCGGCTGATCACGTTGTCGTTTTGGCGGGCACCAACAGACCTGACATTTTGGATAAAGCCCTTTTGAGACCGGGTAGATTTGATAGGCATGTCAACATAGACAAGCCCGAATTGTCTGGCCGTCAAGCTATATTTGAAGTTCATTTGAAAAAGATCAAGCTTGCTGGAGACATATTTGACTTGAAGAACAGACTGGCGGCTTTGACTCCAGGTTTTTCCGGCGCAGACATTGCTAATGCATGCAACGAAGCAGCGTTAATTGCGGCTAGAAACGAATGCAATGCAGTGAAACTTGTGCATTTTGAACAGGCCATTGAAAGAGTGGTTGGTGGCGTGGAGAGAAAATCGAAGCTATTGTCCCCTGAAGAAAAAAGAATCATTGCGTATCACGAGGCCGGCCATGCGGTTTGCGGATGGTTCTTGAAGTTTGCGGATCCCCTTTTAAAGGTTAGCATTATTCCTCGCGGTCAGGGTGCTTTAGGCTATGCCCAATACTTACCTGGAGACCTTTACCTACTTTCAGAGCAGCAGCTAAAGGATAGAATGACTATGGCTTTGGGTGGCAGAGTTTCCGAAGAGTTACATTTTAGCAGTGTTACGAGTGGAGCCTCTGACGACCTGAAGAAGGTTACGCGTATGGCCACTGCAATGGTAACGCAACTCGGCATGAGTCCTAAGATTGGTTGGATCAACTACCAAAGAAAAGGCGAAAGTGATTTGACAAAGCCGTTTTCCTTAGAAACGGGAGATATTATCGACTCCGAAGTCTTCAGGATAGTGCAAGAGTGTCACGATAGATGTGCTGATCTCTTGAAGGAAAAAACGGACGACGTAGAAAAAGTGGCCCAGCTACTGCTTAAGAAGGAGGTCCTGACAAGAGAGGACATGATCAGCATGTTAGGGAAGAGGCCCTTCCCTGAAAGAAACGATGCCTTTGACAAATATTTGAACGAGAGCGAGACCAGAAAGATTCAGCAAAGTGAAGAGCAAAATATGGATGATGAGAAACCTGCTCCCACAGCTTGATTCTACCGGCTAACTAACATCTTTTAAATTAAGGACCTATAAAATAAATTGCGTGTACATATTATAACTACTGTCATTTGTGTGTAAATGCCGTTAGTTAGTGGTTCGGAACATTCAAACCAGACGGGATAATTCCACAGGGTAAAATCCCGAAAATAAAATTGATGAATCTGGCTGTAAAACACGTTAAAGTCAAGAAATTTAACCAAGACTGGATGCTACATCGCTCAAGTTAGTGATTTAGAGTCATCAGAGCCATGGTTGACGACACTACCCCGCTAATTCCTGCAGAGGACAGGGACGAAGATTCCTTAGAGGAGGAATATCATCAGTACAATTTGGCTTTACCAAAGCTTCCCATTTTGACCTCCCTATGGCTAGGAAGCTTTATTAGCTCTCTAGATGGGACCATTGTAGCTAACATCATGAACAAAGTGGCCGAGGAATTTGAAGAATCAGATAAGAAACAATGGATTGCTACAAGTTTCCTTTTGACAAATACAGCGTTCCAACCACTGTATGGCAAATTGTCGGATATTGCTGGCAGGAGGTTCGCTCTCTTGATGGCGCATTTTTTCTTTGGGCTTGGTTGTCTTTTGACCTGTTTTGCTCGAAATGTGACGGAGTTTGCCCTTGCAAGAGCCATATGTGGTATCGGAGGAGGGGGGATTAATGCCTGTAGCAGTATCACCGTGAGTGATATCTGCACTGCCAAGGAACGAGGTGTTTACCAGGGTTATGCCAACATTGTATTCGGTATGGGACAGATGTTGGGAGCTCCTATTGGTGGTTTCTTAATCGACACCATGGGATGGAGAACTATCTTCGCTGTGCAAGTGCCAATCATATTTTTCTGCTCGATACTTGCTTTCAAGAATGTTACGGTGAGGCTAAGTCATATACCGCCAGTGTCTGAAAGATTCACCGTCAAAAACCTGTCACGCATAGACATCTTTGGTTCTTCGTCCCTAGTGGCATTCATTTGTGGTGTGCTATTTTTATGCTCGACAAGTTTGAACAAGCTTTTTCTCACGGCTTTCACCATTACCAGTTTCATTGTCTTTATCATGGTTGAATTGTATTATGCAAAAGAGCGCATATTGCCCTTAGAGCTTTTAAAAGGAACTTCTGGCTTATGCTCACTGGCTACCGTTGTTTCTTCATTCATTACTTATGGTGACATCTTTAGGTCTCCCATTTACTACCAGGTGGTACAGAATTTAAGTGTGACGAAAACTGGATTCTTCATCCTCTTACCTGCGTTAGCAGTTGCAGTGGGATCAGTGAGGACTGGTGCGGTTCTAAGACAAACCAAAACGGACTTGACTCATTGCTGCTATTTGATTGTTTTGCAGAGTGTTGCCATTCAGCTTGTAGGTCTCTTATTGGCGTATATTACCATCAGTCTTACAGTACCTGCCGTAGGAGTTGGTGAAAATGTCTATGCCACTAGATTCATCCAGTTCTCTTCAGAGTCGGTGTGGTGGAAGATACTGCTTATCTCTGCAGGTATGATTATTGGCTACGGATACGCTGGTCTGCTTGTCTCCACGTTGGTGAGCATTGTGTGCACCGTCGAGAAATCGCAACAGGCCACTATGACTGGTATCTTTTATCTATGGAGATCCATTGGAAACGTTTTGGGCGTTTCCTTGACACTAGTCATTTATGAAAACAGTTTGGTTCGGATTCTTTGGAACCTAATGTTCGGTGACAGTAAAGATGATTCTTATCACTATACGAAGAAGGAATACGCCAAGCTGCTTAGCGACTCAAGTTATTTGAGGTCACATTTCCAAACAAAATCCATTGAGCATCTTCTTTTTGCCTACAGGCAATCCTTCCTCATATCTTATTTGCCCAGCATTGGACTCGCTATCGTTGGCTTGGCCACCTCGTGGGCGCTTGTGAGAATAAATAGACTTTTACGATCCAAAGGGTTTTAAACTGCTTATATATTAGGTAGTATATCCTCTAGGGGGTCTGAAACAACATTGAAAGATTTCAACCGACCCATGTCGATGCTAAGTTTATGACACTCCTCTTTACAGGTTTCTGTAATGAACGGTTTGAAGGGGTAGTTTAAAAAATGCATTATTAAAACGTTTTGTGTATCAACTGAAATGCAATGGCCTAGCAAGTAAAGTCTAAGAGCAAAGCACATGCTTTTACAAGCCACATTTGGAGGTACGCCGACCCATCCACTGCACAATCCCGGTATTATCAGCGTGTCCACATCCTCAGGTGCACTCGTCAGTGAGTTCCATGTAGCGTTAAAAACAGGTTCATATCCTGTCCGCAGTGTGCGTTCACGCTCATACAGCGGTCTAGACGGTGCCACCACAGTAGGGACATGAATTATGTACCTGATTCCCTTACTTGACCAGATCGCAGGAACTTTCTTTAGATCCACCACGGTCGAGGAACCTACATGATGATAAAAGGGGCCCAGCTGCTCCCTAAACCAAGACTCAAATGGCAACCCACCAAGGTAATTGCGTATGGCCAGATCAAACCCCCCTCCCAGATACCCAAACGAATTTCCCGGAGATATTACAGCACAGTTACGGGTTCCCTCGTGCCTTACAAGAGAGTCGAGCGTCCCATGGTGGATTATTACTTTGCTACCATGAGGTAGAAACTTTGACCACATTCTACAAATGGTTTCATTGGTATCGCAAAGTATGACCTTCATATTGTCGCGATCACCAGTCTCTCCTACAAGTTGCAGCAAACCGCAATAGGCATTCACAGTGGTCCCTGTAAAACTTTCCCTTCACTGAAGCCTATTGACCCTTCAGTAAATGGATCATCCTCAATGGTTCTTTTCCGGTAGTCACAACTACCCCGAGAGGAAGAGACAAAATGAAAAATTTCGAAAAATCCCTATAATCTTCAAGCAAACCGCTTCAATGACCATTGTAAAGAGAAACGAACGGTTTCTAGGACTTGAGAAGGAGTTTCAGTGACTCGAGAATAACCGGGTTTCCTCCAGATTTTCCTCTCTCGAAATCGGGGTTGTAGAAGTTTAGCGGAAACTATGAGTATTCGGCTACAATGGGCTCGCCCATGCGCTACAATCAGGAGTTGTTGCCAATTGAGGACCTTCTCTTCAATTGGACAAATACCCAGGGCTGCTCCTGACAAGATATTTGGTTTGACAGAACAGTTTAGTAAAGACGAAAATGTAAAGAAAGTTAATTTGACTGTTGGAGTTTACAAGGATAACCAAGGACTGGTAACTACTTTCCCTACAGTGGCCAAAGCTCAGAAGATGCTGGATCAGGATGAGAATATGAATACCGATTTGTCATATTTGCCAATTATAGGGTCCCCCACTTACAGACAAAGCGTATTGGATTATTTGTTCAGAGAGTCATGCCCAGTGTCGGGACCTAAAATTTTGGAAGAGGAGCGTGTCAGTTTTGTTCAGACTTTAAGTGGGACCGGAGCACTAGCTGTTGCAGCAGACCTTTTGGCGCAGTTTATATCTCGCACCGTTTGGATTTCCGACCCGTCATGGCCCAATCACATCAATATCTTTAGAAGGCATGGCTTCACGGATGTTAGGACGTATCCTTACTACGAAGATGGTAAATTGTGCTTGGATAAATGGCTGGATCACTTACGGAAAAATGTTAGCAAGGGTGACAGCATCTGTCACTGCATCGTGCTTCATGCGTGCTGCCATAATCCCACCGGTTTGGATCCTACGAGGGAACAATGGCAAAGAATTTTGGACACCGTACACGAATTGGGAATGTTACCTATCATCGACATGGCGTATCAAGGCCTGGAATCTGGCAACCCTCCCGAGGACGCATATGTATTACGGATGTGTCTCGACGAGTCGAGGTACAAGAGCTGGCCCCATGGGATATTTTTGTGCCAGTCATTTGCCAAAAACATGGGCCTTTACGGCGAGAGAATTGGCTCACTAAGTGTTGTAGTACCGCCCAACCAACCGGAGACGAAGGAAAATATTGAGTCGCAACTGAAACAGATTGTGAGAAGTATTTATTCTTCACCTCCGGGATATGGATGTCGTGTGGCTAGTGTGGTCTTGTCTTCCACCGATTTCAAAGAGGAATGGCATAAGGATGTGAAGTCCATGGTGCTGCGGTTGCTGGATGTGAGAAGGAGCATGCATGACAGACTTGGCTGGCCTGACCTGGTAAATTATACGCAACAGCATGGAATGTTCTATTACACACGACTAGACGCTCACGCTTTGAATCGCTTGAGAAATGAATACTCTATTTATCTGACCATGGATGGGAGACTATCGCTAAGCGGGGTGAATGAGCATAACGTCGATTATATCTGCGATGCATTTAAGACCGTCTCAAGCGAAACATAGCAGCTGCTCAGTCAGTTGTTGATCTTGGTTTATTGAATTAAATTAATATCTATTATTATTTAACATTATTAATAAAACAAACATAAACTACACTTTAAGAAAGAGCCTACAAATTAAAAGTTAATGTTCTCCCATTCACTTATATTTACCAAACAATTTTTTCAACTTTTTACCGAATACGTTCTTCTTCCCACCTGCCTCGTCAAATTCGTCCTCCCTGGGAATCGCATCTCTCAAAGTCCTTGGTTTACTTTCATAATTTTGAGTTTCGTAGGGAGCACTTCCGAATCTTTTGGCAGTTGAATAGCCTTGTTGATTAGCAGGTTCACCACCGCTCGAAGATCTCATGGATAATTTGCCCCATTTCTTAGCAAAACCGTCCGGTTCCTCTTTATGTTTGAACAAAGAAAACCCGTTTCCATTATTGGCGCTGTCATCGGTACTCGCACTACTAGGCTGGGTCGATTTACTACCATTACTGAAAGGGGCGCCTTCTTCTTCAGAATCAGAATCTTGAAACCTGGATTTAAAACCAGCAGAAGCCATCCCATTAGGGTTAACAGGTTCATTGCTACTAGGGGGAGCAACAGGAGGTGGTTTAGTTGTTCCCCTGAAATGGCTATCTAAAGTACTCTGTTGGTAGTTGTCTTCCACAGAGCCGCCGCTTCTGAGTGATTGCTTTGTCAAACCTATACTGGTATCCTTATTTCTGTTCTTCTCAAAACTAGATCTTCTCGGGGGTGGTTCTCTTGGGTAAAGGAGCGGGTTATTCACCTGTGATTTCGCAGCTGCACCAACCAATTCGTTTCTTTGAGGTTGGTTTCCTGCTGCCATGGGGGTTTTCGGACGTACTGTTGTTGGCCTGTTGGCGTATTGTGGAGAGTTGTGACTTCTCACACCCACTTGATGCGAATGGCGTTTAGGTCTATTGGCCTCTTTTGGTGGAGATGACAAGGATTGGTTACTCTTATTGTGATTTAGCAGAGATCTTGACCTGTTGAGATGCTTGTAGCTGGGTTTGCGCGGTATGGATTCGTTACTCGTCAGCTGGGCATTCAACCTGGTATTCTCTGCAGTAGTTAAAGACAAGTAGGCCTGGTTAGCTGGAGAAACGTCGGAGTAGACGGAAGAGGTGTTGCTTGTTCCCGTGTTGGTTTTCTTGAGAGCAGATTTGATAGGAGAAGGCTGCTTCGTCAGCCCCCTGCTAAGGTGTCCCCCATTTTTATTGGATAAGTAGGGATTGTGGTAGCCATAACCACTACCATGCGAATCGACATCTTCTGAGATATCCTCCCTAGAGTCGACAAAGAGATCATCTGAATTTTCTTCGCTATTGCTACTGGTACTGCCTTGTCCCATGTCGTCCAGTTTATCACGAACTTCCCTAGCTAATTTGTCTTCCTGTATAGAATTGGTGGAAACGTTCGCATCACTTGCCTCTGTCCCCTGAGAATCGCCAGAAGACATCTTTAAAGGTGAAAGGCCGTCGCTGACGTTTAGGCCACCATTGAAAGACCCCTCCTCGCTATCGAATTTTTCGACATACGAGTCAGCACCTTCCAAGTAATCTCTGAGACGAGCCTGAGGAGGCTCTCTGACGGGGGAGTAGTTCCCTGGGGTTTGATCGTTGACTTGAATGGCCGGAACTGGAGCGATTTTCTCTAATTGCTCTGGGAAATATTGTTCTTGAGATGAAATTTGAGCCTTTTCTTCTTGCTCTTGAAGCACTTGTTGTTTCTCCTGGTTCTCGTTCTCGTTCTCAATCTCAATCTCGTTCTCGTTCTCGTTCTCCTCCTCCTCCTCCTCTCTTTCTGGTTCCTCTTCTATGGTATCATCCTGTGAGGGATGCTGTGGCAGTACTGGTTGACGTATCTGTTCATTTTCCAAGCTCTGCTTGATTTCTTCTTCCAACTTATTGTCCCAGACTTGAGCATCTGTTACTTCAAACGATTGCTCGTGCTCCTGCTCTTGCTCTTGCCCTTGCTCTACTTCTTCTTGTTGCACCTCCTCTGGCTCTTCGTCTTGGTCCAACATTTCTTTTGGCTCTGGCCCTTGTGGCATATCAAAGGATGGGGCAGGTGGCGCCACAGGGACAGGACTGGGTATATTTGCAGGAGAGTGTTCTCCTGATGGTGCTGTCGCTGGTTTTCGTGCAGGTGAGTATACCGATGCTGATACTCTCGCTGGTTCTGGTGCAGGTGGATATATTGCTGCTGGTGTTCTCACTGGTTCTGGTGCAGAGGAGTATACCCCTGCTGGTGCTCTTGCTGGTTCTGGTGCAGGTGTGTATACTGCTGTTGATGATGATCCCGCTGGCTCTGGTGCAGGTGGATATATTGCCGTTGGAGCCCTCCTCGGTTCAGGCGCAGATGCGCGTTCTGCTGCAGGGGCCCTCGCGACCGCTCTCGCAGGCGCGTATACTGCCGCTGGTGCTCTCGCTGGTCCTGATGCAGGCCGGTATACCACCGTTGGTGCCCTTCTTGGTTCAGGCGCAGAGGTGCGTTCCGCTGCATGTGCTCTCGCAACCGTTCTCGCAGGCGCCCTCGCAAGCGCTCTTACAGGTTCAGGTTCAGGTTCAGGCGCAGACGCATGTGCATGTGATATTACTGATGATCTCACAGGAGCGCGACTCTGTGCCGCCATTCCTGGCGTTTTTGTAGCGCTGTACCTTTCGGTTGGTGCTCTAGCAGTTGTAGGCGCCGTTGCAGGCGACAACGCCGTCCTTCTCACTGTTTTGACAGTTTTCACGGTCCCGGCAGCCGTAGGTCTGGAGGGCTCTTCCCGTCTCACAATTCGTATGTGCCGCCTTGGCTCTTCGCTCCTTTTGATCACCAATGGCTTGACTTCTTCCTCCTCTTCCTCCAAAGTCGTAGACATGAAATGCTCCCTTCTTGGGACGTTGGCCAAGGACGCATTAGTCAAAGACGAGTACCTTGGCTGCGAATGCAAACGCGACTTATGACTCGTCATAGTAGAAGCACGCCCCCCGGTAAAGGAGGCAGTACGATTTCCAGTGAGCGAAGAGGTACGCCCACTTGTCATAGAGGAACTTCTCGACTGGCTCCTGGGCAGGTTTTCCTGGCTCGTAGTCCTGGTCATGGAGCCACTTCTCGACGACGTGGGCCTCGTTATGGTTCTCGTTCTTTGCTGTGGAGCGGGGGAGGCGACTTCCACGGGCACATCTACTGCTATCAGCCCCTTGTAGCTGGGGACATACTTCCTGATCGTCCTGGGCTTCGATTGTTGCGTGGACGGGCTTCTATGTATGACGCCTTTAGCTTGAGGCCCCCCAAACTCGTTAAATGCACTCTGTGCGTCTTCATATACTTCACCCTGATGGCTCATTAGAGAGGAGTTCCTTGTGTACTGTTTCCTAGTGCTCTGCATCGATTCACTCCTCATAATAGACCTTGTTCTCGTCATGCTGGGTGCTCTTGAAGAGTTTATCCTTGAACCTGTGACCGACACCGTTCTCCTGGCATCCCCTAAAAGGGCCCCATTGCTGGCGGACGAAAAGTGGTTCTCTCCAACACCTTTACCGTTCATACTCAACGTCCTGCCAATTGCTGAAGCCGCTGCCACTGCCTCTCTGTCTGCTGGTCTTTCATAACCCCTTGACAACCTCTGCCGGGTTATCATCTCATCCAAATTCTCACTTGAGTTGTTCTTTGACCTGCAGTAATCTTATGACACCGTAAATTACAAACAATAAATCCAAATATATATACTCCCGTTAGAGAAGACTTGCTCTCGAGGTTCTTTGGCCTCGCGGATGCGTTCATATGGGCTCTCCCCTTTGGAAGGCCGTCTTTTTTTTTTGGTTTCTCTTCCTTCCTTTTCAGTTGAGAAGCAAAACAACAACCGGCGCGAGTGCGATACCGGGCAAACGTTTTGAGAATTTTACTGGATGCATAGAACTGATCTCCCCATAGGCAAAGCAGCAGGATCGTCGCCATTCAATTGTTTATATGTTGTAAATTCCTTTCGTTTGTCAGAGGAGCGGGGTGGTGTCCTGCAATATCAGTATTAGGTGTTTTAATTTGGCATTATTATGTAGTTTTTTAGTTTATTCGACGGTGACCGACTTGGCCAAATTTCTGGGGAAGTCGACGTCGATTCCCTTGTTGACTGCTAGCCAGTAGGAAATGAGCTGCAGCGGGATAATGTTCAGCAATCCTTGCAGACAATCGACCGTCTGCGGCACCTCCAAAGTCACGAGCTTGTTTTCCTGAGCCTTCTGAACCCAGACGTCGTCGTTCTTGTTGCAGATGATGATGGGGTGGCCCTTTCTTGCGGTGACTTGCTCAATGGAGGAGACGACTTTGGGGAACAAGGAGTCTCTGGTGCCAAAGGCGATGATGGGGAGCAGCTCGTCCACCAGCGCAAGTACACCGTGCTTTAACTCACCGGCCAACACACCTTCAGAGTGCATGTAGGATATTTCCTTGATTTTGAGAGCGCCCTCGAGGGCAGAGGCAAATTGGTAGCCCCTCCCGAGGAGTAACAGGGATCTGTGATCCTTCAGTTCGTTTACGCACATCTCTTTGATGCGAGGTTCGAGCTCGAGCACTTCTTTGATCTGTTCGGGGATGTCCCGCAGACCCCTCACAATATCCCTCCTGCGCTCCAGCTTGGAGACCCTGTCGTCCGATAAAGAGAGGGCAAACATGACCAGGGCGATGTACTGCGAAGTGTAGGCCTTCGTAGAGGCAACGCCGATCTCGGGGCCAGCGTTGATGTGGACACCGCAGTGGGTCACTCTCGAGATGGAGGAGCCGACGCTGTTGACTATACCGACGGTGAGGGCACCTCTCTCGAGGCAGTAGTTGAGGGCCAGCATGGTGTCAGCGGTCTCGCCGGACTGAGACACGAAGCAGCACACGTCGTCTCTGAAGACGGGGCATTTCCGGTCGAGGAAATCAGAGGCTAGCTCGACGCTGACTGGGATCTCAGACAGTTCTTCGAAGATCGCACGCGTAGCCAGACACGAGTGGTAGGAGGTACCACACGCGATCATGATCAACCTACGAGCTCTACGTACGGCGGGCAGCCACGCTTGCAACCCACCTAGCATGACTGTGCCGTTATCAAAATCGATTCTGCCTCTCATGGTGTTGAAAGTCGAGTCCGGTTGCTCAAAGATCTCCTTCTGCATGAAATGCGTGTAGGGGCCCTTCATGATCTGGGCCAGTTCCATCTCAAGAGTCTGGATGGATCTCGTCATGGAGGCCCCGACCTCTCTTCTGGACCTGTGGATGTGCAGCTCACCGTCGTAAATGTGTGCGATGTCGTCATCCTCCAAGAAGAGCACTTTCTTGGTATGTTTGATCACGGAGGCGGCATCTGAGGACAAGAAGAATTCCACAGGGTTGGGGCCACCATCCTCCGAAAGGAAGGCCCTCGACTGCGAGTGTCTCAAATTGAACTCGTTGGGGGTAATCGGGAACACGTTGTTGTTATCGTAGGCTCTTGTCCTTCTGTTGCCGTTGACATAATTTCTCATAGACCCATTGGGCGTACCACTCCTAGACCCCAAAGGAGTGTCAGGTTTCCCAGCGTTTTCCTCGGGGAATTCAACGTCCACGAAATCCACCTTTAACTTCTTTTCAGATTTGACACCGACTAGCAGTGGCGAACCCTTTCTCGTAGCGATGACTTCCTCAGGGTAGTGAGAAGATCTGCATAACAACCCGTAGGAGCCCTCTAACTCTAGCAGGACCAACTTGGTCAACACGTGGAAGTCCAACTCGTGCCCGTTGGACAGGTTCTCATCGTACAAGTGCTTGAACAGCTTGGCGATACACTCCGTGTCGGTGTCAGACTCAAATACATGGCCTTTGTTGATCAGCAAAGTTTTGAGCTCTCGGAAATTGGTAATAATACCGTTGTGCACCACCGTGAAGTCGCAGTTAGGGTCTGACTTCTGAGGATGGCAGTTTACCTGCTTGGGTTCACCATGTGTGGCCCATCTAGTGTGTGCGATACCACAGTGAGACACAAAGCTTACATCTCTGCGAGGGGCGGCCAACGCAATCTCTTCCTTCAGGGCAGCCACCTTACCAATCTGCTTGTAAAGAAGCGTAGATTCTGGCAGGTCACCATCGATGGCAATACCGGTTGAATCGTAACCTCTATATTCAAGCCTCTGCAGACCTTCCACCAACGTATCGATGATATCGCCTCTGGATCTCTCAACCAAGTAATTGCAATAGCCAAAGATACCACACATCCTTCAAAAATAGTCTTTCCTTGCTTATCTGGACAGAGCGGGAACTGGATCAAAAGGACACCGAATGTATATATATATATATATAAACAGTAGCCTCTCAGTCGAATGACGGTTTAATAAAGGCACAATAGTCGAGAAACCGCAAATGTGATGGGCCTTTTCTGTGAAGACACCAAAAGTACAGTTGGCCTTTTTAATTTTTGTCAGTTTCGCTGTTTCATTTTGCTTGTTTCGGTAAAGTAAAAGTTTCGGATTGGCACCGTTTGAGGATAAGTAAACAAGTCTCAAGAGAAATCGATGGCCCAGAGCGCCGAACTAGTCAAGTATGTCAAAATTCTGGTAATCTAAGTGGTGCCATTGGGGAGGGAGGGGCAGAGAGAAGTATGTAAACGGAAGCCGTGCCCCTAATTCTACACGAGCCTTTCCTGTCCCCGTATAGCAGTTGATGCATCGAAGCTGGCTTCCAATTAATATGCATATCATGCTTGCAAGCGAGCACTAAAATAGATATTCGAAAAAAAAAAAATCCTTAACTTTTAGATGAGTGGCATACCATGTATCTATTTATTTAGCCCTACAAGTCTCCAAACTGGTCCAACACGGGTCTCCAGTTTTTGAAAAAGCCTCCAAAGAACTTGACACCGAGCCCAACATCCTTCGAGCCTACCGTAGCCCTGATGCTGTGCATCGAGAGTTGCGGGATACCCAAATCGATGGTACGGGCGCCCGTCTGGGCTGCAATAAAGGGGCCGATGGTGCCCCCCGACCTCGAATTGTTCTTGATATGGAAATACTGGAGCTTGTCGCCGTTGAGTCTTGCCAACTCTTCTGCGAAAGTCGTTCCCACGACGTCTGTAGCCATATGCAAATTGGTGTCCAGGGAGAGAGCCAAACCGACGTTTGGCTTGGGCCTGTGGTGTTCCAAATACACCTCTGCAAAATTTGGGTTGAAGAGATGGTTGACATCTGCGGACAGGATGATCGAGTTGGCATAGAGCGCGTGCAGGTCCAGGGGCTCGTCCCTCCACGCCTGCGCTACTCGAGTCACGGTGGCCTCGAAGAGGCCACCCCTGGCGCCCTGTCTGGATAGCGAGCCGATTTCCTCGTTGTCATACCAAGTGACACTAGTAAAAGAGTCCTCCTCAGAAACATCGACAGTCTTGGAGTATTCCACAAAGGCTGCCAGTGCGGCAAACGAGCAAACCCTGTCGTCAACGCGTGGGGCAAAGAAAAAATCGTTCTTGATGCCACCCAGCGTACCCTTCTGCACGTCAAACAGCTCCAAGTCCAGCTGCACCAACTGCGACACTTTAACGCCCGCAAGCTGGGCCACATACCTCAAAAGCTCCAAGCTGTGCTTACCGTATAGCACACTATTTTCCTCCTCTTGAGTAGCCTCCTCAGCGTCGCCGCTAGAGAACCCAACAACGGGCACCGCCTGTGTCTCCTTGTCAAATGGCGGAACCGCAGGCGCACCGAAATGGGGGGCCAAGCTGGGGATCTTGGCAATTGGGTGGGGTGCAGAGCTGATAAGAGTGCTTTGGATACTGTCACTGTCTCCCTCCTTATACAAAACACGTCCGCCAACCCCCAAGTCTCTGTCAAACCACAATTCGTTCAAAGTACCGCCGTATGGGGCCACTCCAAGCAATTCGAAGCCCTCCACTTTATCTTTCTTCGAGAGCGGCTTCAACTTGGCAGTCAAAGAGTCCGCATGGGCGCCAATGGCACCGACGCCCTTGCTCTGGTCCCATTTCTTGCCCACAATGAAAGCGGACATATTTGTACCGTTCCGCACGGTGTAGAACTTGCCACCTTCCTTTCCCCCCAGCTCCTCTTGCCAATTTTGCTTCTCGCTGAGGTACTGAAACCCTGCCTCCTCCAGAACTTTGCCCATATGCGACATCAAGTGGTAAATGGTGGGGTTTTCATAGGTGAAGTCGATGTAGTCATGAGTATATTCAACGAGATCCTTAGCTGGAATTCTTCGAGTTGCTTCCGCCTGTGTCACGGCGTGCTTCACTGCATGCTTCACAGGCCGCTGCTGCGTCTTCCCCTTCTCCACATTCAACAATTCCAAAGTCTTGGTCAGATGGTCTATAATCTCACGCTGGTCACTCATGCTTGGTTCCCCTGGATATCTGGACTCAATTCCGCTGTCCAGTGGTTTGAGGAGCCCCCTTTTATAAGCCCTTCGAACATGCTGGTTGCAAGCCATGCAATCGAAAGAGTAAACACGTATGAAGCGATCAACAATTGCCCAGGAATACCATTCCCACCGCTTCTAGGGAACCAGTTGACCTCAGCTGACTTCGTTGATAGTTTGAATCATCCCCTGTGGCCCAACAGCCCCGGGCGGGCCTATCTCTGCAGGGTATACAGCTCATTTCGCTACCGGAGTGGCACATACCCCCTCGTTTCTCCCCCGGGAAACCAGTCCAAACGATCTAACCGCCGCCGCATAAGTTAGTGAGCAACCCAACGGACAGCCACGCCGCATCGCTGGCCATATTCTCCTACTTTTAATACTAGTTTCTCTACCTCTTCTACGCGTGCATCAAAAGGTCATCGCGACAAACCCAGACAGTTTTTTCACGACCACGAAACTGAAATTGAAGTAATAAAGATCAACACACTAGTTGGCGAAGTCGCGCGCGTAAACAAGCATACCGTTGCCTGGGACTCGCGTCTCGAATCGAATTCTGCAGATGGCTCTCCGGTCCGGTGTGTTGTTTTAAAAAAAATGCAGTCTTTGCGTATTGGTGTTGATTTGGCATGTCTGGATTACTTACTTCTGAGTGTGGCACTGGACAAATTACTTTATCGAAAAATAGACCAGACGTGTAAAGATCCAGCAGCTAATAGCTTCACTTGACAGCGTGCACAAAGGCTAAACCAACTAGTATTCAGTCATTAGGATGCCGGCCCCCATGTACGGAAACCGAGGCCAGAGGCCATCAAGCATCGCGAAGAAGGCTGCACGAAACGCGATGTTCAAAGCTGCGGGGACTTCGGCAGGGGCTACAGCAGCTACAGCAGCTACAGCAGCTCCAACAGCTCCAGCGAGCTCCAAGATCTCGCAGCAGCAATTGGACCGGGTGGTGCAGTCAGTGAACGATGCCACAAAGCGGTTGTCGCAGCCTGAATCGGCTATGAGTGGCAGCACCACCACGCAGTCTTCCAAAAGGAAGTCGAGGGACACAGTGGGACCGTGGAAATTGGGCAAAACACTGGGCAAGGGTTCTTCAGGACGTGTGCGATTGGCGAAGAACGTCGAGACGGGCCAATTGGCTGCGATCAAGATTGTACCGAAGAAGAAGTGTAAAAACGAACCAGGTTCTCACTCTTCTTCTAAATCGTCAGAATCCGATGCCTCGGCGACAATGAACACTACGACGAGCACAAACCGGGCAACGACAAACGCAACTACTAATGCTGGCCATAGTAACGTTCCGGCGAATCCGTACGGTATCGAGCGTGAGATCGTCATCATGAAGCTCATTTCGCACCCTAACGTGCTGGGGCTTTACGAAGTGTGGGAGAACAAGTCGGAGCTGTACCTGGTGTTGGAATACGTCGACGGGGGTGAATTGTTTGACTACCTGGTCTCCAAGGGGAAGCTGGGAGAAAGAGAGGCGGTTCACTATTTCAAGCAGGTAGTGCAAGGAGTCTCTTATTGCCACGAGTTCAACATCTGCCACAGGGATTTGAAACCGGAGAACCTGCTGTTGGATAAGAAGAATAAAAGCATTAAAATTGCCGACTTTGGCATGGCAGCGTTGGAAGTATCAAATAAATTGCTGCAGACTTCGTGTGGTTCTCCGCACTATGCTTCACCTGAAATCGTCATGGGGAGACCATACCATGGTGGTCCTAGCGACGTTTGGTCGTGTGGTATTATTCTCTTTGCCCTCTTGACTGGCCATCTTCCGTTCAACGACGACAATATCAAGAAACTGTTGCTCAAAGTGCAATCCGGTAGGTACCGCATGCCACAGAACTTATCCCCGGACGCCAAAGATTTGATTTCTAAAATACTGGTGGTGAACCCATTTAGAAGAATCCCCACCAGTGAAATTTTGAATCATCCATTGCTTACCAAGTACGATAAGCTTGTCAAACCAGTCAAGTACAGATCTTCAGGGAATTTGGCCCTCTCCCATGGCAAGTCCAACTGCGATTTGCACGTTTTGGAGGGGCGTTCTTCTAAGATTGTGAAGCTGCGTTCAAGGGCTGATATCGATGAATCTATTGTAAGCAATCTGCAAATATTATGGCATGGTGCTTCACGTCCACTAATTGTATCCAAACTTCTACAACCTACAATGTCGGAAGAAAAATTGTTTTACACTCTTCTGTTAAATTACAAGGAGAAACACTCGGCTAAGCCAGAACCAGAGGCACCCCCAAGCTTTAAGCCTACTGTGGGACCTGAAGTATCATCTGAATTCGTGGCGCCGCCAACCCAGCAACCAGCAGCTAGTGAAATTGGTCCCGAAAGCGGGCATGAAGAAGAAGAGCATAATGACATTGAAGATACCAGTGCCCCCAAATTGCAACAGAAATCACAATTTAGTACGCCATCAATTAAACAAGAGTCCATGTCGGGTCTCTCCTCCATGAAAGGTGGTGACGCACTATCAAGTATACCTTCTTTGCCTTCGAACTCATTTCCTCCCGCTATGCCTACCTTTCCGGCGTCTTCCTCTAGAACTTTCAAAAACAGTGGCTCTGCGCTATCTATTCTATCTAAGAAGTCATTGAAACGGTCCTCCTCTAAAGTTTCACTCTCCCATTCCGGCTCCAAGAGATCTTTGCAGCACTCCGCTTCAAAGGTATCACTACAACCTTCACCTTCGATCAAAACGTTACAGCACTCGATCTCCAAAAAGTCTCTATACCATCATTCTCCACCACCACCACCCAAAAAGACATTGCAAAATTCTGCTTCCAAAAGATCGCTATATTCTCAAACTTCCATTTCTAAGAGATCTCTGAACTTGAGCGAGTACGTGGCTACTGAAAATGCTGTCATTAGCGGAATGGAACAGCAGCTCATGCCTAACCTGCCTTCTTCAGATTCTAATGGGGATTTTGAAAGGTTATGTGAGCAAATTTTGTTCGGTAATGCTCTAGACAAAATTCTGGAAGAAGAGGAAGAAGAGGATACTGCGTCTTTACGTGATACAAGCAATGTATCTGAGAAGACTTTGACCAAGACGGATGTTTCTCCATCGATAGAAGCTAAGGATGAGGTGCTAGCATCTGCTGACTTCTATCCACAGGCCCTCGATGTCAGTCACGAATCAACGAAATTGGAACCTCGTCCACTTGCCAGTGAAAAATCATTTGCAGAGGACTCAGGGAGAACCCCATTTAGGGATATTACGAATGTTGTCCCCACCTCCGGGCTCAAAACGTCTAAATTGAAAAGAGACACGTCTCAGAAGTCGAATTTGAGTGAGGCGTTGAATTCGAAGCAACTGCGGATCTCCAACTATGGATCTGTCCAGCCTTCGGCTCATAAAAACTCACGTCCAAAGGTGCAAGACGAATTCAGGCATACAGCTGAGCTACGTTCCATGTCTGAAAATCGCCCTAGCGGCCAGCCAAGTTATTCGCTAGATCCTCGTCGTAATGCCTCACAGCCTGTGAATTCGAAAGGTGTCGAAACCCTCTTGCAGGACTTCAGTTCCAAGCCGAATAAGAAGAAGAAGGCGAGAAAGAGTGACGATTGGACCTTCTCGAGTGGATCAAATTTTGATAATAGACCCGAGGTGAATTTTGATAATAGTAAATTAGACAATCTGTTTGGCGATAAGTTCAACAGCGGCTCGGATAGCGGATTGGACGACCAAGCGGACAGTAAGTTGAACGTCAGCGAATCAGAACATACCAGTTCGTCCCTCTGGCAGCCCAGTCTTCGTGATAGTCACACTGATTCAGAGCCCGAGCGCAATTACAATTCGTCACGCAGCAGTGGGACTGGTCTTTTCGAAACTTCGGACGTAAACGTCTTAGCTCACTCAAGTATTATTCAGAAGCCTTCGATCTCTAGGCAACCGTCGATGCTGAGTTCGATGGGTACGTTCAAGAACTTGCACGATCAAGTGCATGGGTATGATGATCACACTGTAACGCCGCCCAATGTGTCGAGCCAAGCGAGTGCATCGAGTGCATCGAGTGCATCGAGTGCGATGAACAAGCACTCCACCGAATTGACTCTGGCCCCTAGAAGTACACTCACAGCTGCGTTGGACACCAGGGAGAGAAATGCGTATACCAACTCTTTCTTAAGTAACATGTCTGATATGAGTGACGTTATTGAGATGCCTACGAACACGCATGTAGCGCATGCCGTGGAGGTGTCCAACAACAGTTCTACAGAGCAGATTTCCGAATACCGAGTGGACAGCGATAGGGAGATGGCCCCGCCCAGTTCGCAAGATCAACAGACCACTGCTACGTTTGAGGACAACAACATCAACATTTTTGAAGATGCTCCCGTAGACTCTGAGTCGATTGAGACTGCGTCCACGGGGGACTCGCAACAGAACGTTCGTAGAAAGGCGGTTTCGATCGATACTTTGCACACGACAAATGTGTTGACTCCTGCCACAAATGTCAGAGTGAGCCTTTACATGAATAACAATGCGAATGCAGATGCGCCGCTGAAACGTGAGACTACGGAGGAGATCATTTCCAAATTCAAATTGTCGCCTGAAAAATCGTCGCAGCCATTGGTACAGAAGAGATTTTCGGCAGCAGCCGCCAACATGAACAGTGACGTTCCCAGCACGATGACGATGTTCAAGGACGTGGAAGAGGCGTCGCCCATTGAGCCCGCTAATGAAGATGAGAAGGGCAGCAAGCCCAACCGAGTGACGATGTTGTTTGATAATGAGGAAGATTTCCCGCAGTTGAAACAGCCACAGCCCGAAGGGCCAAACCCGGAGGAGCCGAAGCAGCCGCAGGCCGAGGTGCCTAAAATCGAAGTGCCTAAACTCGAAGTAACAAAGCCCGAAGAGCCTAAAATCGAAGAGCGCAAGGTAGAGGAGCCGAATGCTCCCTCCAAAGTGGATGAGAAGATTTCCGAGCTGCACGAACGTGCAATGCGCATGGACGAGTCGTTGAAGACAAAACGGAGCACGGAACATCCGTACAAGGCAGCGGCCAAGCCGCCAACACCCAAGGCGGCAACGGCCAAGCCGCCAACCCCAAAAGTGCCAACCCAGAAGGCGCCAACCCCCAGGCCGGGCACTTCGACCACTTCGACCACCGCGGCCACCGCGGCGTCGGCGCCCCTACGCAAGCAGAACTGGTTCAGCAAACTATTTGATGGGTTCAAATCGCAGCGCAAGGCGGCGGACGCCGGCAGATTGCAGCAGGACCACTTCAGCAAGATATCCTTTGACGACGCACATTTGTTGACATTGCACGAATTCGACAAGAACGCGGTGGAGTACCACTTGAAGGGGCTAGAACACAAGCTGCACGACGAGAAGGTCGAATACGATTGCAAATTCCCCAACGGATTTGCCTTCAAGATCAAAATCACCAGCAGCATGTTCCCCGGGCGCACCTCCACTGTGATCACCGTGAAGAAAAAGGGACGCACCAGCAATGCGGACTCCAGGAACGCGTTCAACGCGTTCAACCACAGCGTAGCAAAGGTCATCAGAGAGGCCGAGCATCAACAGTCCAATGTACAGTAGAACGAAATAGAACGAAATAATAACAGAGCTAATAAGAAAATGGTAAGGGTAAGATCATTCCCATCATTAATAACTACTACATACGCAGCTGGATATACGTAAAATGAAAGAAAGAAAGAAAGAACAACTCTCCCCATAAAAATGGGCACTGCGATTGGCCCGGCGTTCCCGCATCCTCAACGCTCGGTATCCACAACGTACCTGCCCAGGATCTTGCCGGCTTCCATCAATTTGTAAACCTCTGGCAGCTCGCTCAACCCGACCACCTTGATGGGGCTCTTGATCAACCCCCTGGCAAAGAATTCCAACGCCTCTCTCGTGTCCGCCCTGTTGCCCACGTAGGACCCCTTGATGGAGATCGACTTGACCACGTGAGAGAACACGTCGCTCTTGACCACGGCGTGCGCCGGTAGCCCCACGAGCACCACGGTTCCCTGTGCCCTCACGTACCCGACGGAGCCGCTGATGGCGGCCTCCGACACAGAGACGTTGATCACCCCGTGGGCACCGCCTTGGGTCGCGTCCACGACCGCGGACGTGATGTCGGGCTCCTTGGTGAAATCGATGAACACCTCTCCGCCCAGCGACCTGAACAGATGCTCCTTGCCCTCGCCACCGTCGATACCCAGCACTCTGAGACCCATAGCCTTGGCATACTGCGTGGCCAGCGCGCCCAGCCCACCAGCGGCACCGGAAATGGCCACCCACTGGCCTGGCTTGGCCCCAGACGTCTTCAAAGCCTTGTAGACAGTGACACCGGCACACAGGATCGGAGCCACACTGGCCAAATCGGTCCCCTCGGGGATGTTTGCCGCCTGTATCGCGTCTGCCGTCGCGTACTGCTGGAACGAACCGTCGTGCGTGTAACCAGAGAGGTCAGCCTGCGCGCAGTTCGACTCGAACCCTTGGTCACACATCTCACACCCCATGCAAGACCCGTTCAACCACTTGATACCGGCCAAATCCCCAATCTCAAAATTGTTCACGTTCTCGCCCTTGGCGACCACCACACCGGCACCTTCGTGGCCGCCCACCAGGGGCAGCTTAGTCGCCAGCGGCCAGTCGCCCTTCCAGGCGTGCAGATCCGTGTGGCACACGCCGGAGTACTTGACATTGACCAGAATCTCGTTGCTGCGGGGCTTGGGCACGGGGATGTCCTCGTAGTGCAGTGGGCCGCCATTCTCATAGAAGATGACACCCTTCTGCGTCTTGGGAATGCTGTAAGTCGACGAAAGCCTCAACGCGCCAATTGCGCCGGGGTTAAGTCTGTTGTAACGGGATAGAGTCTGGGTGAAGCGCAACATCGTTATTTGCGTGTGTACAGATGGGCAAAGGCAGAAAGAGGGAGAGAGTCCGAAAACGAGAGCGTTCAGCCGTCTAAAACTCCCCTCTTATACAAAGAGGCTGCAGGTGACGCCACATGAGTCCATTAGTCCTCGTACCCTTCACAGCCCCACTCGTTTGTTGGAGAGTGTGTCAGGTGCAAACATCGCGGCAGCGGCTCCGCTGGGCGGGGTCTAAAACACGACTGACTCTAGTCAGTCACGCCGTTGGGAGTTGTTGCGGAGACAGCAGTCATTCATTGGGCGCAATCAAGATGTTTATATAGAGCTACCGAGCCGCAGGCCGTAGGGGTACAGGCTGCAAGGTGGCGAGACGTTTCGCTGGCGAGCGGTTGCGCGTAACCTCTCGGCTGCTCCTTTACGAGGGTGTGTTGAACTTTTGCTTGTTCTTGCGACAACCGAGTCGTCACGTGACCCAATTTATTCTGAAAAAACAAACAAACAAACAAACAAACTATATATATATATATATATATATATATATGTACTACGCTACGCTCTCACTTGGCGCATTTGCGCCTGCCGTGCGGCTTCAGCAGCTCAAAGCTGCACATCAGGCCGGTCGTCACGCTCATGACGGCCCCCCAGTTGTTGAACTCGCCGCAGTAGTTGGGGGCAGAGAACACGGTGACAAACTTCTTCTTGGCGAAAAACTCGTACCCGTCCTCGACGACCATGTGACCCCTGATGACCAGGTCGAACTTGAACTGCGAACAGAAATCAAGCACGTTCTTCTTGCCAAAGGTGTACGAGACCCCCCTGTCGTTCTCGGACCAGTTGGTCACCTGGGAATCCGGGTCGCTCCACAGCAGGTCGGTGATCAGCCCGTCCTCCGGGATGTCGGTGGGCCTGGCGATCTGGGCGATCTGCTGCAGCGAGCGCAGCTTCGGAGAAATACCCCCGTGGACACAAAAAATCTTGTCCTGGATAATCGCGGCGAAGGGCAGCGTGTTGAACACGTCGACAAACATCTTCCACACGCGCGACGAGGTCCGCCGTTTGCACTCGTCGTAGAAGCCGTATATCTTGGTCACGTTGGCAGACTCGTGGTTACCCCTCAGCATGAAGAAATTGTCCCTGTACTTGATCTTGTAGCACAGCAGGAGCAGGATGGTCTCCAGCGACTGCTTGCCCCGGTCCACGTAGTCACCCAGGAACAGGTAGTTGGTCTCCGGGGGCACACCGGAGAGCTTCAGAATTCGCAGTAGGTCCGTGAACTGTCCGTGCACGTCCCCGACCACCTTGATGGGGGCCTGCAGCTGCAGCAGCGACGGCTGCTGCAGCAGGATCTCCCTCGCGTGGCAGCAGATCAACTGTATCTCCCAGCTGCGGAACGGGAAATCCCTGGACTTGTAGTAGCGGGTCTCGCCGATCTGGAGCAGCTTCTCGATCGCATCGTCCAGGTCCAGACCTTCGCTGTTGGAGGTGTCGTGCGGGTACCGCTGCAGCACCACACGCCGGCTCTTGTCCCTGTAGTTGGGGATCGAGGAGGGTGCGGAGCAGCTCCCCTGCGGAGAGTGGTGGGTTCTGGGCGAGGCCAGCGTGTTGTCGCTGGACTCGCCGCTACCGCCGCTACCGCCGCCGCCGCCGCCGCCGCCGCCGCCGCCGCCGCTGCTGCTGCTGCTGCCGCTGCTGCTGCTGCCGCTGCCGGTGTCCATGTCCAGCAGAAAATTCTTTTCGACGCCGCCGCGCCTGTCAGAACCGACCGCGGTGGCGCTGGAGTCGGTGGAGTAGCTCCTGGCCCTCTCCTTGTTGCCGGTTCCTATGTCTATGCTCTTCGTGGGCCCACTATCATCAGGTTCATTAGGTTCATTATTGTTACTTTCATCACTCGTTTGCAAAAGGCCGTTTGAGGCACTCGGTACTGCGAAATTGGTGTTGCATCTTGACGGGCTGTTACCCATGGGCGAGTGTGCGTCGTCTAATGGAGGGTAGGGGGGTGAGTGATGGGGGAAGTCTTAGAAGGATGGGAGCGCTTGGCACCTTATACTGGAAGTGTGTTTTTTTTTTTTAACGGGATATGGCTTTGTAAGAGCTAATGTGCCACTTTAAAGAAATTTTCTTTCACCAACGAAGATGTCCGGGTAACAGGGGAAACAGCACTCTCCCGCTTCTGGCTCTCAACAAAAGTGCGCCTTATGAACGAGCTGCTCGAAACCTGCTGTGGTTACCGCCTCTCCTGTTCTGGAACGAACAGGCTGCTCCGCCACACGCGAGTCTGGGATAAGATAAAATTGCTGTACCACGACAGGTGCAAGAAGCGAGATGGGGCGCGTTGGTAAAAGCGTTGCTGCGGCTGTTATGCCATGTGGCATGTGGCATAGCCAAGAAATTGGTGAGGGTCCGTAGAAAGTGCTTCGTGTGTTTGGCTGCGGGCTGGAAGGGGCGGGCCTTAAGGGGAGGGCGGGGGCG
>JAJLTM010000068.1:0-34871 GCA_030568175.1 Zygosaccharomyces lentus
CTCTTTTTTTGTGGGATATTTTCTGGACATGACACGTGGAAACGACTGTCATTGCCATGTGCGCTGCTGAACAAATCCTAACCTTTTGAGCCGTCGAGTAACAATTTCAAAAATTCTATTCTCACCCCAGGATTCCCGCTCCGTAAATAGAGCTTTCTGCGAAATCTCCCAGGTAGCTGCCAATCACTGAAAAATCGACTAAATTTTTGCGAATGTCTTATCTCTTTTTGTCTGGACATATCTCCTAAAAAGAAATGCTGTCGCATTTAAAATAAAAGAGCACTAAAAGCTGCCTGTTTAATCATGCAGAACAGTATCAAGGTTTTCCCGAAGGAGAATTCTCTTTCGTTCGGCACCATTACATCACCAGTTGGCAGCAGCCAATGTAAGGATAAAGATGGAGTAGCAACCAAATTGCACGGCGTGCGAGAGCAGTCAATGTTCTGTGGCTTTCTGCAGCTTCCTGCAGTCCCAAAATTTTAATTCTTCTGCTAAGATGAAAGCTCCATTTCGGAAAAAAAAAACCTTCAGCCCTTCTCTGCATTATCACGACCAGACAACCGGGTATAAGTGTGTAATATTTCTTTTAGCATTTTAGTGGTAGATATACAGTGCTAGAAGACTAAACAGCGCTATTTTAAGGCATAACAAAATCGTATATCTGTGCTTCTTTTTCCGGTGATATTATTGTTTTATTTCGCATTTCTTTTTAGTTCGTCATTCTTTGAATTATACACATATAATAAAGGTCAAAAAATTCTCTCTACAGAAACCAAAGATCGAATTTGATTTATGATGAGTTCGATACGCTGATTCTATGGGATTTTTCTCATAGATTTGTTAACGTAGCCGGGGCAACGATAGTCTGCCAGCCTTTCCTCTACTAGCAGGTCTACTGTCAAGTTTTACCAGTACACTTTTGGAGATTCAACGACTTTTTAATCTCCTGCCTTCATGCATATGGGTATGCTCATAATTAGTAGAAGAACACAATTACTTGTATTGCTAATACTGAAATTGACTAGTGCCTTCCCTGCTAATACATTTAATACTGCGATCAACTGTGCGATGGAATTGATGATTTTTTTCTTGGCCCCTAAACTGGCACATACATTGTTGAATTGACTCGTGTTGATGATGATGTCGTCCTCAATATTGGTAATGGTGTAGCTTTTGCTTGCTGCCAAAATAGTAATGCACCAATTTAAAATACAGATTTCTTTATCAATGCCATCAAACAAAGGAAGATCGATCCAGCCCACAATTCAACTACTTTGGCCATGACAAAAATTACTATCATCCAAAAAGAACTGCTTTTGTTAACCAAGTAAAGACAGCTAGCGTTGACGTTCGTATCACGTTACCAGACAGAACGGCAATCACGAATGACTTTGCCGGATACGTTTATACGTCCAAGAACGACGCCGAACAGCCAGATTGTGCTATCAGTAATCCGGCTCCTTTTGTTACAAGCGCTACAGCGGAAGACTGGCAAGGATCATATGCGACTAGTTACAGTACTACAATAACTTCAACCGCAGACACAATGGGCAACGAATACGGTATTTCCCTTCTTGATTTTTCTCTAATTTATGCTACTCATCTAATACATTAGATTTGCCTGACAGCGAATCTCTTGAAAATCTAACAGACATTATCATAATATGTAGTATATTAAATTATTACTAGTTTGTCTTTTCAATGATATTCTTTCCGCTTTCATTTCTTCTCTACTTCTTTTTCATGCTTCCATTAGAATTATTGTACCATTTTCGAAAACCTTATTTCAACTTTTAAAAAGATGAAAGTGTCAGAAAGATTTTCACTATTCTACTGGAAAGCACCTATCGAACGTTGGATGGGAAAAGCACAGTTGAAGACACTTCTTAATGATCGAAAACATATAACAAAGAGTAAGCAGAACATCTAACACATGACGGCTGAAACGATCCAAGATTGGCGATAATCTCAAGCTCGAACGTTGCGCATTAATAAAGTTGAATATAAAAAATAAACGCTTGATTGTGCAGATTAAATTCTTGAAAGCTATTTTATGAGTGAAATATCCACCCACTTACTTTAGCGACGGGCAAGTGTGGACTAGAACATTTTAATTACATTATCCTTAAAGAAAAAAACCTGCAGAATCCTAGCGAGCTGACTTCGTGAACATCGACAGTAGCTAAAACACTGGGGTCAAGGTAGATTGTTACAAAGGTTTTCCTTAAATTCAGTTTGATTACTGGCTTTCAGTGTCGCCGTCAAATATAATGAAATAACATTATATCACTTACCAAAACAAAATGGCTTGTAAGAGCAGAGAAGAGCAGAATTCATTTCCTCTGTTGGCTTGGGGGGAGGAGCCACCAGCGTTGGTCATGCTCATTCAGCTGGCAAAAATATCGAATGCGTATAGCATTATAGCTGTGGCCTCAATCAAACATGAAAAAGTCCTGAAGAGCTATGGCAGACTTAGTTTATGATTACCATGATAACGACGTTATTGAAAAAAATAACTAAGAGGTATCCCAACATCCAGCACTTCGTTGATGCGGTATCTGACGGGAAGGGTTCAATAAAGGTTGTAACGAGATGTGCTCCTCTCGAAGAGCGATCCCTCATAGTTCAACTTACCAACTTTTTTGACATTGAGGCTTTGCTTGGAATCAGAAAAAATAATATAAAAATCGAGCATATCTCATAGCAGGACACGAAGTTTCATATGGCACAACCAAGTTCCCTAAAAAATTGAATTACCGTGAGATTGCTATTGATTTTATTGATTTTATCACGCCAAAAATTGTAAGAGCAGAGCTCCGCCATATTCCCGTAAAGGATTTCAAAAATGGTTTGAGAGATGCTCCAAAAATTTTGGACGATATCTGTGTAGGAGGAAATATAATTTTCAAGTGGTTTTTGGCTAAATCCGATGGGTTGCTCTTGATTTTTATCTTTTTATCTTTCAACTAGATGGAGTGGCTGTTGTTCTGGCTCAAGCGATTCACAACTTCCAGAGATATCAATAAAAAAATATCTCGAAGATAAAATTATCAAATATGCTGGCACTTTCCAATCCCCTTGTTTTTACTGTTTATCTCTCAACGTCTCACACAAGACTATACACAACATCTTCGCGGAGACTATCCTGCACTACTGCCACCAGCATGTAAACCATTACCTTGTCTTCCATCCTATCGAATGATGTAGAACCGTATTGAACTTACATAGCTCGTGTCTAGCTCTCGTATGTTACATTCTTCGTGATCCCGGGTGCACCACTAACCTCTCTTCGATCTCCCTATGGTTCCTTCTGGCACCACTCTGTAGCAGTGTACCTTTACGACATCTTCTAGGCATGTCCGATCTAATCTATTGTACGGCCCTTTCAGATCACCCGAACCAAAAAAATGAGTTCGGCTCGTCTAACTTCCAGGAGACTAAAAAGCAGGAACAAATGTATTCACACAACGTTTCAAAAAAAAAAAAATACTTGTATTATTTGCACCCATACACCCAAGAAGCTGGCCGTACAATCACATTCACACAGCTAATACATTTCATATTTATTCCTTTTCGAATCTTTTTTATTAGTTATGTCAAGACCTCCTCTTATAGATCGAGCAAATTGTGCACTTACAGGATAAAGCGCATTTGACAGTGGCCAAAGAGCGATATGGAGAGGTGCAAATCATGAAAAATAGCAAGTGCATTCCCAGCGAACACTAAATCGGGGTGGGGATCTCTCTTCTCATTGGCCCAGCATATCAACATTAAGCTGCATGAGGACCTATGACCACTTCTCATCTTCTGAGTCCCAACTCTCTAATCGCAATAATCGGATTACTCATTCCTCTAATACATGCCCCTGTTAGCTGGCTTCTTCGCGCTGGGCAGAGTGTGTAATCATACATGAACCAGCCATACTACATGCTTCATTCAATGCTGACTGTGTCAAACTAGTTTTCGCCGCTTCTACTAATTTGCCAGTGTCCAATGCACCACTCTTTTAAAAACAGACAGACTTAACACCGTTTTCTTTCGGTCGTAACCTCGCCATCTTGATATCTTCAGAGAAAAGAATGACGATTTTACTTTTGTCGGGGCTCAAGGAAAGCGCAGCGATCTGCATATCCAGATGGGACGCTACCACGAAACCATTCATGAGGAGCCGTTACTCTTCCTTTGATCGTCTTCCATCGTGACAAGTTACCCGAGGCATAATACCTTCGTCGTTGATGCTGTCGGCGTGTAATCCAGTATCTGCTACCCTTATCCAAAGTTCTCTCAAACATAACCACACAATCACCACTCATATTTCCCCTTTATCATTCTCCCGTAATTGCGTGTGCATTACGGCCATCTCCATGCTTTATCCGACCAAGCGCCTCGGTCACTCCCCAACAAATAGTTATGCTTGATATCACACTTCAGTTCAACCTCGCTCTTTTCAAGGAACTGATATATATATTGGAATACCGCATTGTGTCCAGGTCATCAAAATTTTTCTATGTTACAGATGCGTTGGACTAGGCTTAGTGTACTAGTCATCTCCCTCGAAAACTATCCTAATCAGTGGTAACGCATCCGCCAGAACAGCCATTGCTAGGGACATAATCATAGACAGCGCCAATTCTATGTGAATTATGCAGAATATTGATATCAAGGAAATAGTATGAATCTTTTCAAGAAGCCCATTGTCAAATTCAAATTCTCGATCCATATGCGATAGTTCATCATAATTTTGAACGCTCTTGTTGTAATTTGCGATTGCCTTCTGTGCTAACTTCTTGTTCGATGGATTTTTGCAGAAATCCGTGTAAATATACTCGTTGTAACGAGTTCTGATAACGTAGGATTCAGAATTTACTGGTATCACAACTTCTTTCACAAAAAAAAAAAAAAATGCCTACATTGCTCTCCGCCATAAAAAATAGGACTATTGTATTTTTCCTTGACAAGACATTGATTAACATTAAATGAAATCTTCCTCCAAGCTACTGGATCATCACCCATTAGGTCTGTTTCAGAAACTTTCCCCAATAATTTTTGAAGAATTTCTTCTTCGAGTATAAGGTTTTTCCTTTTCTCCATGCAATCCACAAAATACATAACAAAATATAAGACGTAATGTATAGTCAGCCATAAGTGAGAAATACTTCTAACGTTGTCGTACCGTCATATATGTCGCGCAAACCAACGAAGGAGGATCGCGTACAAAGAGCAGTACTTATACAGGAAACAGGGAGAATAATGTTCCATAGCCACTTTCCCCGGAAAAATACTATGAAACAAAATACATCAACTTTCCATCACGTCTGTCTTTCAACAACGGTATTTCCTCCTCCTCAACGCATCATTCTAGGTCCTTTGTTTTCTGCTGACTCATTGTATTTATCCTGTTGTTTGTTAGACGCACCTCCGTTGCTGTGAATGTCAGATAGTGTTTGTGTTACCTTTATACATTTTTCATCCCCGTCTGTTTTCTCCCCGGGCGGTTTTCTACTCCGCGTGAAATTACATGCAGGAGAAACCAAAGCGTCAAAAACTTTCGAGTGTCACACCCTCACCACAAAGGCATTATAGCCACGCAAGAGCAACAGCAGGTACTCAAACATCAATTCAGAAGTCTCCGATCTAAATACTTCAGCTTGGAGAGAGTGCTCAAATTAAAAGATTTAGAAGCGTGCCATTATTTCTATTATCGCTGCTTGTTGTCGAAGAATTCAATTTTCTACTATAACACCATCTTGAAATATAATCTTGGTGAAATCATTAAAGTCCATGACTATATGGACGTGTTTTGAAACTCCCACAAAATGAAAGAGCAGTACACTTTGAACGGTATTCTTCGCATTCGCAATAACTGCTGTAAGACTTGAACAGTTTGTGTACAAAACTTTTACCACAGTTTGTGTCACAAAGTCCTATCCGGTAAATTGCAAGAGGTAATAAAAACATGCTATTAACTGAATGAAGAACCTCCAAAAAAGTCAGGATGGCACGAAGTAACAGCGCTATAACTGGCGCTCAAACAACCAGAAGTAATTTAGTCAATTCCTGATTCTACATTCCATCGTCTTCCAAGAGGTAGCCCGTACTTATAGGAGAGGGACTAGCTGAAGTGAAAAACGCGCTAACAAGGAGAGAGGACGCCGGAAGGGTACTAAATGTCGGCCACCTTATTTTGCTGACTGTGCACGGTATCACCGGGTTAGAATCTAGGAAGAGAGAGACAATTACTCGAGTATTTGTTTTTGTATGGCGGTTCATTGATCACTGCTTTTTTTTATCTGGTGCTATACTGTACCGGTGTTAATAAATTGCCTACAAGCATATTCGAAAAGGAGGAAAAAGTGTGTACGGGAGTATATTGGGCAAAGTTGGGAGTAATTGGGATCATCCTACCCATTTTTAATTTTATCGGACTCATTGTTTTGTTCAAAAAAGTTGGACAAGATGGCACAACATTTTGGAGCTGAATTATAGCTTTTATTTCTTACCTTCTAGGCAATGCTTTGCTGTTCTTGAGTAAAGGAAAACTGTCTGAATCCGAAGAGCATGAATTGCGAGAAAATAATCCACTAGAGAATAATGCACGAGTGGATAATTCGCCAGCAGCTATTACGTCAGCAGATAATTCACCAGTGGAGAATTCAGCAGTGGATAATTCAGTAGTGGATAATTTACCAGCGGATAATTCACCAGTGGATAATCAATCGATGGATAATATAACTTCAATCCGCAACTTTTCATAGAATGCTAATTATATAAGCATATGGCTGGACCACTGACATCTCGTCCAAGATGTAAAACGGAGCGTTGTAAATCAGAAACAGGGCTTTACTGAGCTCTTTCAATTTATCTCATTAATCAGTTGACATATTATTTCACTGTTGTTTATAATGTATCCTATAACTGTGTATACTTCCCGAGCCAAGGTTTAGAAGTCCATGGTAATAGTAAGTTCTATATAAATACCCCATTGTTCGCTGTAAACCACACGTCACCCCTGAAAGGCAAAAAACACTTCTGCGGCTCGGTCTCAAATACATTTCAAGTTACGCGATCGCTCGCACGGCCTTGTCCGAGGGCGTAATGCCGTTCAAAAGAAAAACATGTTAGATTGGCGAGGTTAACTAACACAAGGAATATCTGTCTGGGAGAAGTGAATGCTGCCAAAATCACAGCCAAATATGTGGCTATTCAAACTAGCGTGGAAAATGAAGTTCGAGCCAGCAACAAACTCACTTAATGCCATCCCTCCCTAGATCTAATTAGAACTATGACCTTAGTTTGGCATTTCTACCTGTAATTAAGAATATTTGTGGTCTCCCAACTGTCTTGAGATTATGAATCCTACGCTGTGGTTGACAATTTTTTACCCGTCACAAGTTATTTACTAGCAAGCAGATCGATAGTCGGTAAACCAGTAGCGGGTAATTAATAGCTTGAAGAGCGTATTGCAAGGGTACTTGATTCATAGGATGCTCCACAGTGTGCGCTCGAATATTTTTCTTCGTTCTTCGTCTGCAAAGCCAGCAATTCCAAGTACTTAACTGTCTGATTACTAGGCAATCTTTTCAGAAAAGCACAATTAGCAACGAAAGCTGCGTAACCCATTTAGCTATGACTTAGATGGTTAATTCAATCAATCAATTCATAAGGGGCATAGATCCTCTCCCAAGTAATGTTTTTGCCTGGTTTTTTGTGTCTATTTAGGGAGAAACAGCAAGTTCGGATACAATGATCACACCCAAGATAATATATGGAGCATACGCACTAACTCTTTTATCTAGTAAAGATTCTTTGAAAACAATCGAAATCTTGAAGAAAAATGGAATCCAGGACTTGGATACTGCAAGAATCTGCCCAGATAGTGAGAAAAGAATTGGAGAGCTACAGCTGCCTGACGACTTTATGATTCATACTAAAGCCAGGGATTTTATTAAAGGTGCCCCAACTAGACGAGGTATCGACGAGTCTATCGAAAAATCACTTAGTTTATTGGGCGTCTCCACTGTTGAAACCTTTTTCCTGCACTGTCCAGATCCTATCACCCGCATCGAAGAGACGGTAGACAAAATTACTGCTTTGCACAATCTTGGGAAATTCAAGAAGATTGGATTGTCCAATTCCCGACGGCGGAAGTAAAAAGGATCTACGATTATGCTAAGAGCAAAGATTACGTTTTACCAACTTTTTATCAGGGCAATTACAATGTCGTAGCCCGTAAAGCCGAGAATGATCTGTTGCCACTGTTACGAAAATGAGGCATATCATTTTATGCTTATTCTCCCATTGCTGGGAGCTTCCTGACCAAATCATCTTCTTATATTGAAAATGCGAAAGAGGGGAGATTCGACAAGAAGGGTTACCTTGGTCAAATGTACCAAAAATTGTACAATAGGCCTTCACTTCTAAAGGGCTTGATCAGTGGCGGAAAATTGCTGAAAAATCAGGTATAAGCAAAGCACATTTGGCATACAGATGGGTGACTTTCGATTCTGCTTTACAGGAAGATTTGGGAGATGTCGTTATACTAGGTGGTCGGACACACAAACAAATTGAAGACACTCTAGCTGCAATATCTAAAGGATTTTTGCCCAATGAAATTTGCGATGAAATCGATCAGATTTAGAAGTTAGTGGAAAACAAAGTTCAGATCGATAACTGCTAGTTCTGACTGAATGTATTATCTTTAACTAAGAGCTACAAGAACATTTTTACGGAACTCGTTTCTCATACTTCTTATCACAGGCTTGGACCAATAAACGTGGCGGATCTCGCCTTGTCACTATTCGGCCTGGGCAGATCGCTTTCAGATTTCTCACCCACGGGGCTGTTATCTGACATAACCTGCAGTTGCCGGAGCTAATTGCTTCACGTACGGGAGTTGGCAGGCCAGACTAAGATGACTTCTCTCCCAAATCCTTTCGAGGCTCAAAACACTTTCATGGTGTCAGCCAGCAAATCGATCTTCCTTACACACGGCTTCAATACATAAAATTTGGTGGTAAGCTGGGATGCCAACCGGTTAGACTTTTGGTTCATTTTCTGATGGTACCTGCTCGTTTTGCGCGTATTTCATCTCCTATTGGTTGTTTTTTCGCCCTACCTATTGAATACCCAAAGTCTCCGTTCCGTCAATATGTGGGTGTTCTTCCTCTCGGTTCAGTCAAACTATATAACTCAAGCACTTGGAACGAGAATAATACTTATACCTGTCCACCTATTTATTAACCGCTCTCTTAGCTTATTAAATACATTTAGTACTTTAACCTACGGGTACTTAATGGGATGCGTCTTCCGCTTGTGATGGATACTGCAAGAAAAGACCAATGGGTTTCCACATACTTCAATAGAAAGTTACCCAGTCAGGAAAGTGACCAAAACGTAATCTTTGCACAGCTCTGCATTTACTGTTATTGTTATCTTTCACGAAATTAACTTTACGACTAGCCACAGTTTGTTCATTTAGTCATCCAACCACCTTATTCTCTCTTAATTAAACCATTTAGGCTTCTAAATTAGCTGCATTTTTAGTTCCAAAACATACAGGGAGAAAAAATGAACTCTTCGAAATGTCAACACATGTTTATACCTTCACCAAAAGTCTTATAACACGCTCACTGTCACGCGTACGTTAGTTCTTTCTGAGCTCATTATGACAACTCCCTGGGATACTTCGCAGCTATAGTCTTAATTCACCGTGTAACTACAAGGGACATCATACACTTCACTACCCAACATTCTTGTTGTACATCTCCCATAAAACTTGGACGTCTTCCTACAGCAGCTTCTAGCTGCGTTATGAAACACCCCTAGCTGCAGCCTCTTCTAGCATGTCTCATCTGAAAACCCTTGTATGGCTGTGTCTGATTTCCCCATTCTCCGAATATGAGCTACGGGCACGTCTAACATCCCAGAAACCTGCAAACAGTAAAACATACATTCCCACCCATACCCCACTCATGCCTTTCTTCCTCCTCACTTTTCCCTTACCTGGTCCCCTCACATATTTCCCTTAAAAATTTCACTTACGGGCTAATGAGTGTACTTCAGAGGCACATACGGGAACAGCTGAGAGCTTTGGCTCTTGGTTTCGCTCTGCATACGCATCTCTTGAGATCCTCATAATCGTGAAATTCTTGACAGCTGTCTTTATCGTAGAAAGGGCGTGGAATCTGCCTCTCCAAGAGAATGTTCCTTTATTGGCTGATTATGCGGCCGGGTCGATCTTGGAGAGTTAGGGCATTGGCAGCTGCTGGTAAGATAATGAGGCAATCATTAAATCGGTGTTAGAGATCAGAGGTTGCCAAATGATTAACCTTAGTCGTGGGTAAAAAAAACAAGTGCATAAAGGCGTATACCTTCCTGCGCATATAAGCGGTCGTAGTGACACACGGTTGCTTATATGCGCGTATTTAAGAAAACTAACTCTCAGTTTGTTAAGCTCTGGGCGGATTTCGACGGAGCATAGATGCTGGGCGAACCCAAGAAAAAAGCAAAATTTCAGTATTCTGCATGCATGAACTTTTCATTATAAGTATACACAAGTCTACAGTACCCTAGTCGCTGCTTAGCATCCAAAATACAAACAATAATAAAGATATATAATTCAACACTGTTTTGGGACTATAGTTCTTGCTTAAACCCAATAACGCGTTTCATTCGACACAGAAAACGAATTTTCGACGACTATGTCAAAACTCATCCCTATTGCAAGTCATAGCTTATCGCTAAATAGCCCAAAAAGCTATGAGAAAGGTGAAGAAGATGTGGTACTCCAATCTTCTCTTGATCATGAGAAAGGAGAACATGTCGACGCTAGCGGTCGTGAGATCATTTCTGATGAAAACGATAAAAAATTGCAGACGTTGCCGCAGCAGGCTTCCTTGCAGCATGCTAGGGGCGCAGCAGAAATGAACGCGCGAGCAATCAGAAAGATAGCCGTCATCGGCGCAACGGGCCGCCTCGGTGCGCCGGTTGCCGCGGAACTGGCGAAGATCTTCGAGGTCCGGGCGATTGTCCGCTCGCCGGACAAGGCTAGAAAGATGCTTCCTACCAACGTTGAGATCGTCCAGGGGGATTTACGGGACGTTCCGGGGCTGCGCGCCGCCCTTGGCGGGATCGACGCCATCTATCTCAATCTCGCCACTGAGACGGTGGACCTTAGTCTTCCCTTTTACGAAGAGCGGGAAGGTGTGCGAAATCTGATGACCGCCGCAGAAGGGTTGGACATCCAGTATATCGCTAAGATCGGGGCACTCGGCGCCTACCCCCCGGCGCTGAAGAACATCGGGGATAACATGGTGCCGAACATCATTCGGATGGAAGGACACAAGATTGTTGCAGAATCTGGTATTCCTCACACATTTTTTGCGCCGACCCATTTCATGGAGTTGCTGCCGAACATGATTGACAACGGTGCGCTCCAGTGGATCGGAAATACCGATGTAAAGATATACTGGATCAGTGTTGGCCGACTATGCACGACAGGTGGCCAAAGCGTTTCAAAATCCCAAGAAAATGCCGGAGCACTGTCCGGTTCAGGGACCGGAGGCCATCTCCGTCAGGCAGGCGATGGAGCAGTTTGTCCAGAACTACGATCCTACTCTCAAGATTCGAGTAGCCCCTCTCTGGGTGATCAGGATGATTGGTCTCTTCAATCCGAAAATGAAATTCGTCGCTCATCTGTTTGCGTATTTCGGGAACCACGAGGACCCGTTCTATGCCGAAAAAACCTGGGAAGAGCTGGGCAAACCGAAGACGACTCTCGAGATGTTTTCGAAGGGTCTCCGCGAAAGCCAGGCGGCAGTATGATGAGCGCAACGGCTTTCATCCCGAGTGCTGCAGGGAGCATTTAATATTACTAAAAAATTCCTATAAAGAAATACTAAATATCCCTATAAAGGAATATTAAAGACGCTCCCTCAATATAATAAAATAGACTAGAATTTAAAACAGCCTGGTTATGACTACTATCTTTAGTAATTTAATTAAAATATTAGATTAAGAAAATAAAATTTTTATTAAATTTTTTTTTTTGTAGTTTTTTATTCTTTATATTATTAATTATTATAATAATATAATTGTCATAATATATTATCCATTTGAACTATAGAATATTTAGCAACCGAGCTCGCCCCCCCTTCGTGTGAGTGTGTTACACATACCGTTCGCCATGTGGATGAATGTTTCAGAGGCCTTATTTTTAACTTTCCCTACAGGCTCAAACCCATGACTGTGTTCCTTTACAAGCAGAGGTGCATCCGGAACGGAGTGCAGTAGGAGACAAGGTATGCGCATGGCAACCATACCCCTTGTAGAGAAAGTAATAGTCCCATCTACTGTGGTGAATGTATATCATAGTTATCTCTCGGCAACAGTACTCTGATGAGAGCGATCGATATGACAGCTGAAAATTACTATTACCACATTTCCGGGTTGCAGTTATCATATAGGATAGATATTCTAATACAAAGATTAGCTAAGTTCCCCAAAATTCGGTAATCTAATTAGTCCATAAATTTTTAAGCCTAAGAGGCCTCCTGATTTCCTTCCGCTTTTTTTTCTCATCAAGTTTTCCAATTCTTCATCAGTTGCATCAGAGGAATCTGCGGCAAAGGAAAGATTGATATATTTCTCAAACGACTTTTTAGATGAAATATGCAGAGTACATAGAATGATTTTCTTTTCTTTTTCGTAACACCGTATTTCTGAACAATAAATATTGGCGTTGGAGGATAAATTTAAATCAAAATTGAGCAAAAGGCAGATTCTAACTTTGAATAATAATAAAATTAGTAATTAAGGTGATTTAAGATAATCTGGTTATATGATTTGAAAATTCAGAATGACCATTGATGAAAACCCCTTCTGCTGAACTCACTTTCAGAACCTTTATCTCTTACTTTACCTTTAAGGTGGGTTTTCAGAATCGCATAGGGCTAGTTTGTTGACAACGGCATGTGCTAATTCGCAACTTGGAATGACAGCAAGCGTGAATGAAAGTTTTCGTGACCCTCAGTGGCCATCAGCAAAATATAACTGAAGGCCAAAACTAGAATGTAGATAATTGTGTTGAACTTCTTCTGCACTTCGATGTTATGGCAAATATGGCTCGACTCCTCAGGGCAGGTCAAATTTTACGATTACATCCAACAAATAATTTGTATGAGGAATTGTCTTGCGGACACCTGCTTAACATTATAGAAAAATTCACTATTTAATGTTCCTTGATTTTAATAGCATTTTGCGAACACCAATACTCATGCTGCTAAAAAAAACAAATGCCAATAAAAGGATCAATCCTCGAATATATTTTCTCTATTATATTGCGTACTTGGAAGTCTCTTGGAAGTCTCTATTGACTGTGGACTAATATTGTTTTCCCTGGAAGGTACCAAGGACACAGGAGTCATTCTTGACCTTTTAGGAAAGACTTCTGAGCTGAATTACTAAGCCTAGAATTTCGTTATGAATGATTTGATTACAAATTTTGTCGTTAATATTACAATGTCGCAACGTCTCATAAGACATATATAATGACCAAGAAGTATCAACATAAACGTTGTTTATGCAATGGATAATTTATGGTATATAGTTCTGATTCTCGGTAAATGATAGATATATCTCATCACTTTCGCAACGTCCGTGGTACAAGGATACATTACGTGACAGCTGGCTCACCAATCAAACCAATACTTATTCTTCTGGCAGGCTTTCCAGAAAGCTGGTACGCATGGCACAAGCCGATTCCACTCCTTGCTAGACACTACCGAGTGATTGCTCTGGATCTACCAGGGCAGGGCGACTCGGATAAACCTAGTGGCAGTTATGACACACAAACAATCGCGATCAGAGTTCATGATTTACTAATGGACCTCGGTGTATCACATTACTTCTTAGCAGCACACGACATAGGTTCTTGGGTAGCTTTTCCTTATGCAATGATGTTCGGCGAAGAAATCGAGCGTATGGCTTTACTTGATGCTGGAATTCCAGGCGTCACATTGCCGGAAAAGCTTCCTATAGACACAGAACATGCATGGCGTACCTGGCATTTTTCATTCCACTCCGTGCCGGATCTGCCGGAATTATTGATCAATGGTAGGGAGCGCATCTATCTGGACTGGTTCCTCCGTCGGAAAGCAGCCTCGCCGCTAAGTTTTACCGAGAAAGATATTGACGAGTACGAACGAATTTTAATGAGGCCGGGATCTCTTCGTGCTGGTCTAGCCTACTATAGAGATTGGTCAAAGTCAGCCGAACAAAATCAGACACTGCTAAGAAGTGGCATGCTCGGTGTTCGCGTTCTTGCAGTGTCCTCAGATCAAGGTTCAATCCCTGACATGGCAAAGCCACTAAAAGCATTTGTATGCGAAGTAGAAGGAGCCATTATTAAGGACTGCGGACACTTCATCCCAGAGGAACAACCCAGGGCCCTGGTCGTTCACTTACTAAATTTTTTTTCAAATATCCGCGACTCCCAATTCGCTTGACCGGCTATGTCAAACGAATCAGAGATGCTAAAATAAAACTCCAAAACTCCTATTATTTTGTAACCAACCCTAGAAGACCAGTAATAATTAGACTCTCGATCTTATAAGAATGTAACTTTGTAATAATTCCAATAAGGACCTCCTGGAGACTGTACACTTCGAAATTTTGCGGCTTATGTACAATGCTGTATCTTATACTAATTTATCTTTGCCAGCTAGTTACTACGGCTAACTATGCCCGAGTTCTTGAAATCTCAAAATTTGAATTTTCCATTCAATTTTGAACGATTAATTCACGAATGAGGGCATTCTATCAATATTGTTCAGTGCCTTCAAACTGTCCTTATTGCGAAGCATATTTACCGCTTCGGAACAGATAGCTTATATCAACCCCTTTGTCATCGTCAGAAGACGGCACCCGATTTTATATTTCCCTGTCGCTCAAGGTTTTCTTTCCCGAATACGCGAGACAGGTAGGTATTTCCGTGCAGTAATATAAAAAGTTAAAGCTCAACTCGTTTTCATAATGTACGATTGTTCTCTATTGTTATCAGCTCAAATAGATTTACCATCCTCTAGTCATGTCGCCGAGTATGCACATCAGAGCTGTACATTTCTAAATTCCTGCGGGCAACCTTCTAACAATATTCGACCTGTGCTTACGTTATGGCACACCAGCTTTATACTAAGGTGTGCTTTTGTACTTCGTGTCCTAAAATCTACAATATTTCTCTATGCTAATAGCTCTATGGAAATGGACAAAAGTTTAAGAGTTCAACGTTCAAACAGGCATGCTAGAATTATTCCTGTCGCAACTTGAAAGCATGCACTCCTTCGAGTAAGTTACAACCAGTCAAGTAAGTAAGGCACGCGCAATGTATCCAATTCTCAGCGCTTTGTAAGGCAACCAAATAGCGCGCTAAGCTTTCTTTGTAGCATGAGCGCCTATTAAGATATGTCTAACCAGTCTTGCATGGTAGAAGTGAATGGAGGCAAAGTACTGAGCTGAATTTTTGCCTATCCATACCTTGGAGAACGTGAAGCAGTACCTTCACCTGTATACTTTCAATCCAAGAATCGCCACTGTGATTTCTTCCGGAAACTACCGCATGTCAACATCTCTAGGCATGAAGGCTTACTTGTTCCGTTTGAAAAGTGGGTCAGGGAGCCGCTCAATGAAAATAAGGCCCAATCATCTGAAAGAAAGCTTTTGCGGGGTCGGTAATAGCGGCTCAATTTTTTCACTTGGGAGATTAGATATCAGAGAGTGCGTCAGGCCATTTTCATGGTCCGTTGACCTGTTGGGATGATAAGGAACTGCAGAACTTGAGTTCCGAGAGCAATTTTTTTTCCTGGTCGAATATACTCCATAATCACGTACTCGCCACGGAGACCAATCTACATCGGCAATACTACGATCTTGTGCACCCACTGGCAAATCAATCTGGAGTTTTTTCGTTCGATGCGTCCCAGAGAAAGTAGACCTGTGAAATGTCAGCTATTTCTTTTAACTACATGAACCAATGACCACTTAAAAAACTGGTTCCAGCCATGAGACTCAACCGATCTCTAAATTGTAGTCTCCAAGGGTTTTTGAAGCGAGAAAAATTGCTCGTTACAGAGCCACACGGGAACAGTGAAGTGGCACAATGCCCCATTCTAGATGCGTAATCTACTTCGAGCTAAGACAAATACCTCTTGCGTGCGATTTAATCTCAGTAAATCAATATAGTTCTAGCATTGTGTACACTGCCATTATCAATTCTATTACATTACAGCAAAAAATTTTGTACGATTATTTTGCGTATAAATAGAATTAAAACTTACAGTTCTCGTTCACATCGTCAACTAGCCTAAGTCCAGTCGCTTTCAATCTAGTCCTTTATTAGCACCCTCATTTGTAACTGGAGCATCTTTACAAAAGAATCCACCCAAAAATGCAAAATGTTGTGAAGCCTTTTTGGCAGAAATAGGAACAACCCGACGCCAAGAATTTCACTGTTAGTTTACGTGATACTTTTCGTATTGATAGCTTGTTCTGCAACACCATGGTGAGCGCTCCAGTACTTGCTTATGCAGGACAAGTCTGTACAAATGATTCGCGATCAAGTTTGTAGCAGTCGGATAGACTTAATGACCACTTCTTAGATAAAAATTCTTTCTTGCCTTCTCGGTAGAAGTAGTTGGCGTTCAGATCAAACTTTTGGGGTCACTTCCTTGAAAAATTAGTGCCTACCTGAGATCGGCAACTCTGATACAGTATCTTTATAAAAAAATTCAATTTTCTCAGTAACTCCCATAGAATGCTAGTAATTCGACTAAGGGGTGTCTTTATATCTCAAACCTTCCCAAGAGGCAGTAAAAGGGTATCATCAGTGTAGACAAAAGCTTTACTGTAGTGATACCCGCATAGAACTTATAGCAACCAGATCAATCTGACAGCACTTACAAAATCCTTAATGAAGAAAACCTAGGCTAAGTACTCCATTGGACTCTTAGGCTCCTTTCTTCAGGATAGAAATCTTGAGTCGAGTCCGCGCGTAAAATTCCTCTACTATTAAATTTACAATTGCTACTGACATCAGTCTCCTAAAGATTGCATGTATACTAGTACATTTTCCCTACATGGAGAGCATGGAAGTCTCTCTACGACTACAACGTGTCGCCGTCTAAATCTGCGGTTTATTTTTGTTATCTAAATAGGTTAAAAAGGGCGCGAGGTCCTAGCATTTGTTTTTTAAAAAAATTTTCTAGCTCCTCGCTCATATCATACTCTATCCAACTATTCTTAAGCTATCAGTCTTCCATTTGCACCTCATTTCTTTGTATATTCTTTGTTCTTGGTGGACCCAGAAGTCAAATCTGAGCATAAGGAAAGTCAAATTACTACATCTCATTTTAGATTTCGTAGCTTTGGCACCACTTACTTTTTGCATGTCATAATAAATTTTCTAAATTAGCCACTTGCGCTGATGTAATACCCTTCAACCTTCTTACTCAACTACCTGCAGCCACTCTTACTTGACTATCAAATCAGAAACACTCAGGCACAATCGCTCAAAACAAGAATATATATATATAAATTTCCCTCCTTAGCTAACAATTACTCCTGGACAGTTCGACCCGGACCCCCAAACGGGAAGATATAACAACACTCGCAATTCTACCTTTTCGACACAAACTGATACCCCTGGCATATGTAAGGCATGGGTTAATCAGCCTTTTTGTTTCTGTATCAAATAGCCATCCATTCAACTATAGTATATCTGCTACTTATGTGGATTAGTGCCTGCCGTTTAGTGACGCACTTGCCCGAAACGGGCATAAAAAAGGAATCCTTCTTTTTTTGCACGAAGATTCTCCTCGGTTTTGAAATATTGTTCTTACAGCGGCTGAGTGTCACGGGGTAGTGATAAAAGTCATTTAACACCTCAAGCAGATATGTATGATAACGTACTTCATAACTGAGCCAAAACACTACGTGCTGGTTTCACACTTTTCAATTGTACTCTAAGCAGTGTAAATATGAATATACCATTCTTCGTTTCCGGTCGCGCAGCCTCTCACCACTACTGTACTGTATTTGTTTATACACAATGGCTACTAAATTCCCCCATGTTATATCCGCCCTCATCAGTTCCGGAGCACTTGTTCCGCTTCTATACATATGCCATATATCACAGCGAATGCTTTCATCTGTGTGTTTTTATGCCAACTCCGAGGAAGACATGTATCCGCCACAGGGAGAGTCACGTTCGCGTTCCATAGTAATCCACCACCGGAAAAACAGTCCATGCGAATAAATTTGTAGGACGCCATGATTAAAACCTTTCGTGCTTGACTATATTTAAATATCCGGTTTATTGAACTGTATTAGAAATTTTGCTACACTATTTTTTTACTAATTTTGTTTAGTTAGGTTACCATAAGCCAGTTGGTAAAGTGATATCAGTTAGCGGCTTGTATGGGCATCCCTTGCTATCACAGGATGAGGAAGACACAGTGGTACCCCACCACTTATAATTAGAGGACGCGCCTGTGTAAACGATAGCGAAATAAATTATAATGGCAGCTATTGCAACACCACAATCCAGCGCAGCCGCGAGAATCATGTTGTACTTCCTCCACCAAACGGGATAATTTCTATGGATAATGAAATTGAATGCGATTACTACCACAAACCACGAACCATAATGAAGTCCCGTCATGGTGGGTATTTCTTCCGCTCCGGACATGATTAGTGCCGGGCTGAGTTTCTGCCAGAACCTAGATTTAGGCTTTCTCCATTGAATAATACAAATAACGAGAGCCAAGCCACCACCTGCCAAAAAGAAGTACATGATAAAGTTGTAGCGGCCACCTCCGCCGAACAAATGGGCGCCAAAGAGACCCCAAATAATTTGTTTGTTGAAAGCTGTATCAATTGCCTTGCATGTCATATTGTTCTTCGCATCTGTCGAGCAAAAGTCGGGGAAGTGGTAAAGAACGAAGCCCGTAACGCTGGCAGACACTAGCGAGCCCCAAATGCCAGCTGCAAATAAAACAAAAACTGTAACTCTGGGAGGCGTCCCCATGTAATAGCCTACTTTGGCTCCCTGTGTGAAATGCATAGCATGCTGGAATACAGAATCCCCAAAATTTAAAAAGTACAGTGATGCAATGGGTTCACCTCTAAACCAAAATGCAGAAATAATGTTGAAGAAACCATCCATATCCAGTGTGAAAGTCGATTTAGACTCGATTAAGGCAACAGGAACATAGAGAACTACCCCAATTATGATGGAAACCACGTATCCACCAGCGCTTAGTTGTGTACTTTGATCCCATCCTACAACAAATGCAAATCCTATAGCGAAACCGGCTAGCAAGAAAAAAACATAAATTGCGCGTGCTAGGATAGTACTAGCGGGCAAATACATAGCACCAGGGTTTGCTCTCTGATTCAAGAGCGGAGTCCAAACTTCCTTTTTGAACCTCCAAAAAAATGAAATCATCATAGAACTGAAACCACCCAAACTTAAGGCCACATTCAGAAGGAACCCAATTGGTAATACGGGCGAATATTTTTTATATTTATCGACGTCCAAAGTCCACTTGTTTGTCACAACCTTTTTAACCTCATAGGTTGTGCCATTTGTATTATATATTTGATTTGACATCAATGGAAGATGAGCGGTTTGCCACCAGTCCTGGTAGTACAAACCTGGGAGTACAATCCACACCCAAAAAACAAAACTGCCGAAAATTGTTGCAGCTGCCCAGACAGGGGTCGTTAGCGGATTACTAATATTTGAGATTTGTGTCCAATCGAAAGTGATTGGAAACAAACCGATACCATCACTAACACCAAAAACCTGTCCAAGGATAGCGTTCTTTGGTTTGGCCCATGATGGGAATGCGCCCAATTTTGCAATGAATGGAACTATCAAATCAGAAAGCCAATACCAAATAAAGCTTCCAATAAAACCCCACGTAAAGAATCCAAATCTCGACATTTTATACTTTGTTTTAGGCTCCTTGGCACGGGAGTGCAAAGCCTTTATCAACGCGCATGAATTCAATACTGACGGCCAAACCAATTCTTCACGATCAACTAGCACTGGAAGCGCTAGCATCGCCAGACCCCAAGCAATGAGAAAGCCGATAATATTGAAGAGAATGAACCTTCCGATGCTTACATCGATCCCGAAATACTTCACTTGTTCCACTTGCGTGTCTCTCAATAGCCCTGTTGATATCACCGTATTTGTGAAGATATATAACAAGGCGTGTTCTTTGGAATTGAATCTTCCAGGATTCAGCTCAATACCCCCCAGTTTTCCCAAGGGAATTCGCCAGTTGGGAATGATACGATACCAGAGAGACCCGAGAGGAAAAGAAACCAGCTGTGCAACAATGGCAGTAATAGCGATAGCTGGATACCTGAATGCGAAAAACGTATCCACGCCCGCGATAACAGTCGAAAGCGCCATTGCCAAGACACACATTCTTAACGTAAAAGCCGGCAGATCTTCATCTCTCTCCTCAAGTTCAATTACGTCGGCGATATCTTTCAAAGTGATATCCATTACTTCTCCAGGTGATAGCCGGTCATCTTCGGAACTACTCTCTTGCAAATATTCTTCGGGACTTTTACAATACCTTTCCTGTACCACCAAATCATTGACATTCTTTGAGCCTGAGTCTAATGAATTTGGTTTTTCTGAAGCATCTGGGTCCTCTGCTTCCTCGGGTCCCTGTAGCCGCCCTGATTCCTCATTCTTTATATAATTGATCTGTTCTTCCAAATTTATCGAGGTCGATGATCTTTCTTGCTCCTCATTCTTTGGATTATGCTTTATCTCCTCTACTTCCGTATCTTCGTCTTCGGGCGCTGAACTCGTCAAGCCAATGAAGCTCCTCAAATCCTTTAGTTTCTTCAAGACCATCACTATTTAGCTTGGCGTACTTTAAATGTCAGGGCAGTAGTCTCCCGGAATGAGCGCGGCAGTACAGATAATTGATATCCGCCAAGACATTGGATGCATAATTTGGTCTTGGCAATTTATACTACTAACAAACGTCTCTTCTCACAAAAAGGATGGTAATACTGCACCCTCCTTCAGGCCACTCAGCCCTCTAAGGATTTGGATTAATTGGTTTTTACTAAACATTGCAATTCAGCTGAAGAAGCAATTTCACTGGTCCACTCGTCAATCAACCAGTCTCAAGGACACTTCGAGATCCGGTATTCACAAAAGCCAGTTCACGAAGATTGCACCCTGTTCCTTATTTATGAGTGCATTTTAATGAAGCTTGAAGCCACTTCCGAGTTGCCACTTCAAACGATACCCGAGGCCTTACTATTTTCTACTGCAAGTATAACGCCGTGCTCGACCTTCCGGTAAATTTAGTAGTGAGGGGAGCGCGCATCTAAACTTCGGAACAACAAAGTTTGAATCTATCCGAGGTAATACGCGTTCCGAGGGAATTTGATGGAACGAATAGTACTGATAGTACTGACTTTAGGACCCCCGCGATGAAGAGAGCTGGTGCTAGACTAATCTGCAGCCTTCAACAATTTAAGATCTGCTTTACTTATGAAATTGATACAGTGTTGCTTCAACTTATTGAATCTACTTTGTAGCTCAAGTCGCGGGGATCTGGCGCCGATATTTGTTCCTCAGTTTCCGAGATCTTTCCGGACTTCCGAGAGTAATCAAGATTTTCGTGTAAAGCCAAGCTTTTGTGCATAGCCAAGACTTATTCGCAAAGCCAAGAGTTTCTATTATTACCGCTTTGGAAGGAGAAGATAAAAAGAAATAAAAAAAAAAAAAAAGAAAAAACAAAAAGCAGGACTTGTCGTAAAAAAGAGGGCTCGTTTTATTTTTTTTGCTGAGTGCTCAAATGCTCAAAAATCTCTCGCCGTCGGGCGTGGTGACGTGGTTTTTAGCATCCAGTAGTACGTGCAGTCTGTGATTTGTTGAGCCTTAAGGAAGTATGCTTCAATGTTGCGGCGGCTATTTCCACTATCTTCGAAAACAGGCTAGTTTGCTACCAGCGCAGAGTTTATTCCAACTGATATTACGATTCAAAATTTCAATACTTTTACCAGTACATGAAAATTATCGAGCGTAAGTACTTTTTAGTACGTAGTTCCAGCAAGAAGTTGAAATATGCTGCTCCAGGGTTTGAACTTGGGGATTTTGGCGATTTTGGCGATTTCCCGGCCTGCTAACTTTGATCTTATTCTCTCCTCGCAGCTTAACTTCTGAGAATCTCGTGTGATGAGAATCCTAAAAATGCACTGCCTTGTTTCACCAAAAATTTCTATGATACAGGCAGGCTGGATCGTCCATATTATCCTGTTCTACTGAGGCTGAGGGCCAAACAGTAAGACTGGAAAGATATGAATATGCTCCCTCGGTATTTCGACGTGGTAAAGGAGTTGGAGCGGAAAGGCGCGGCTAAATCACCACTAGAAACCCGCTCGGCCAGAGGACTGAGTCTGCATGCTGTGAGAGGCCCCTAGTTAAACTGCATTTTGGAAAAAGGTCAAGATTAGCGGCAACCGAAGGATACAAACAAGGACCTCGGTATTCAATGAGAACAAAAGCGTCATATGGAGTTCCATTAATTTTGGTTTTAATTTTTAGGTGGTGAAGAAGCTTATTCTATCTTGAAAAAGTAGGGGGAGGTGTTCGGGTCTTTTTTAGAGGTCATTTGTCCTGAGGTTTTGCCAGAGTTGAGCTCCCCCGAAGTCCTAGCAGACATGGAGGTCATCACTGAGCGCTCGTACCTCATTCGTTAAAGTTGCGACCTCTTTCGTTCTGCGGAGAACGTACTTACGGCGAAGGCAGCTTTTACGTTACGCCACGGATATCCCTACAAACTATAGACTATTTAGCTTGCCACGAAATTGATCGATAGAAGTATATCCTTTCCTGTCCATTATCTCTTTTAATTCATCTCCTAGACGATCGAAGACTGAAATGCCTTCCTTGTATAATTCCGTGCCAACTTGCAACAAAGTGGCACCACATAACAAATGCTCGAACGCATCTTGTCCGGTTCTAATACCCCCCGTTCCAATAATTTTAATTGATGGGTTCAAACGGGTATAAAATGCGCGAACGTTGGCCAGAGCTGTTGGTTTGACATATTCGCCTCCAAGACCGCCAAACCCATCTTTTGGTTTGATGACAACACTTTCTTTCTCAATATTAATGTACAATCCGTTACCAATACTATTAATGCAATTAACATAGACTAATGGAAATTGGTTCAGAATGTTGGCCACGGTATTGAAATGAGCAAAGTCAAAATACGGAGGTAATTTGATACCTAGCGGTTTATCGAAAAATTGAAACATCTTGGTCAAGATTTCTTCAAGCAACTGAAAATCATATGCAACCTGTGGTTTTCCAGGCACGTTGGGGCATGACAGATTTAGTTCCGTAATACCAGTGAAATTGCTATCCTGGATGGCTTGTAACATCTTCATGTTTTCACTAACACTCATACCGGCAATGGAGAGAAATATGGGATTCGCAGTAGAATTTTTTTTTTGATATTCGAGGGCGTATTTCAGGTAATAATCGAAGCCTTCGTTTGGAAGACCCATAGAGTTAATACTGCCCAATGCGACCGAGCAGTATCGAGGTTCTGGATTGCCCTCTCTTTTTAAGCTGGTAGAACTTTTAGTTACGAAAGTGGCAGCTTTAGAGTTACTTAATTCATCCATTTCTGCAGTGCTCATGCAATGGACACCAGATGCGTTCATGAAAGGGTTCTCATATGTGTGACTCAGAAATTCCGTAGCCAAAGACGCGCCCATTGTTAACTATCAGATTGGTCTACTTGTATGAGGTTGAATAGGATTCCGAACGTTCTCCACAACTGCGGCTATCAAACCCACTGTGAGGGAAACATTACTTAATATTATATAAACTGCGTTCGTTGAAGGCAGGGCTGATCTCACCTGATATGCCTTCTCCGCGAACGATGAAAATTTTGTCAAAAAAACGAAGAGAGGATAACCCTCCTCTATAACAGACCACTGAGGCCCGATGGAAAAGGTGCCTAACGATAGACCAGATTTAGCGCAGTAAGGCGAACTGTCTACTATATCGCTTGTATGGACTTCAATTTAAAGCTAATAGCTCAGCTCTGTAGTTTATAAGTCTAAAGATAGAGACTAAAGAATGAATGTCGCAAGATCGAGAGCTGTATATACAGCCATCATGACCGTTAACGAAAACTTTACAGCATGAGACTGAGCTCCCTTAGTATCTATGGTGTGCGATGTCCTTCGTGGAGCAGAAATTGGCAATGCCGACGCGAACTGAATTTTGTACTTAGGTGCAAAAAAATGAAAAGACACTTAAATAAAGAAGTACTCTTAATATCTTATCTTTGGCTTTTACGAAACTGTGGGCTGCAATAGATGGACAATAAACTATCTTGACAGAAAATGTGAATTTTGCAAGAAGTATGGTCAAGATATACGTAAATGTTCCGAGTCCAAGTTATTTCAACGGCTTGGCTGCTCGCGTTTCTAGATTTATAACTTGCTGCACGTTAAGCGTTTATGGTGGTGATTCACTTTTCGCCGCGGATACAAGAAACGTAAGAAAACGTGAAGCAATGAAGATCAACGTCACTACTGCCGTATTATCTAGCCGCGGAACACCTCTATGTTTAGGGGTAAAGCAATAATTGTCTTGGAATATAGCCGTTTCAGTACGATGTGCTCCACCGTACTTCGTATCGCTAGTCTTATCCTTATATCATACCGCTATTCGCACAACAAGACTTGCACTCTACGTATATGGCCATTTCACTAATAGTATCAAAAATAGTCCGAAATTTTCATTTTTTATGGGCTTGGTATTCGTGGTCCTGCGGTGGAGAACGGTTTTCTATAGCTATATTGTTAAGCAAAGAAGTGCTTGTGCGCTCAGTTGCGCACTGCGAGACTACCAATACATATTATATTACGTCGGGTGAGTGTGCCAACTAGTTCATTTGGCTATTAGTCTTCCTAGAATTTAAGTATATTTTAAACTAAACTCACAAACTGTTAGTTAAACTGATCCCAAGATTTCGTAATCAATGGGGGGAAAAGTTTCAACGCGCATGCTAACACTGGTTGAGGCTGAACGAGGTGAAGTGGCTTAAGTGACCTCATTGCCATTCTCTCAACTTGCAAACTCGAGCCAGATATTCTAGTATATACCGTGCATCATAGCGTTTATTTCATGAATAGGGTCGTCCAACAGAATAACCTAATATTAAACCATAACCTACTCCATCGAGATTACATACTTTGCGCTCTGTTTTTGCCCGGCATTCCGATATATTTCTTCCGCTTCCTCCAGACTGATCTTTTTCCATGCATTTTTGCAAGGGACCTTTAATTTGCCGCTCTCAAACAGAGTAGTCAGAGCAGCCATATCCCTCGACATTTCCTGTACGGTGTAAGACAATGAATTGCAACCAACTAAAGTTTTCTCTTTTCTGTAAAAGTCTCTCATATTAATTTCCAAGTTGGCCGCTCCCTGCATTGCAATAAAGGCTAGCCGTCCTCCGTGTGCTAGTTTCCCAATTGCCGCTTTTGTTAAAGATGGAAGCCCAACCGTGTCTATTACAACGTCGACGCCCTTGCCTTGCGTTAATGTATCGAGAGATTCAAGTCCAGGGTCAGTCGTAGTGCAGATATCCGCTGTACCATCACGCGTAGCTGTAAGCACCAGACATCCTTTATTCCTAGCTAGCTGAACCACAGCGGTACCCACTGCACCATTGGCACCGATAACCAACAAGGTGTCCAAGGGTTGGACGAAAGCCCTTCTTAAAGTTAAAATAGCGGTCGTAAATGGAACCCCTACGCACGCAGCCTGGACAAACGACATATTTCGAGGTTTGCGAGCAACAGCGTCCTCCCGTACCAGACAGTACTCCGCATGGAAACCATCAGCCGTAAACGCATGTGTGAAGCCACTGGTTCCATACACGTCTTCACCACTCCGCGGTCCAGAAACAACAATGCCAGCAAAATCTCGTCCGGGGACACGAGGAAACTTAGTGTATGGAAAGCCACCCCGTGCGTTGAGCAAATCGCTGGGTTGGATTGCGGAGGCATTGACTTTGACGAGAATATGCCCTTCAGAAAGCAAAGGGATTTCCCTTTCAATTAACGTAGTAACTGGTTGCTGGTTTGCGGAAGTTCGTGTGAGCAGCAATGCCTTCATCCTTCCTTCGAGTTTGATATTTTTGTGATATATTTTCCAGACAATACATAATTTTCGAACAGGTGCTTGCTTTACAAATATTTGTCTTTGATTACCAGGGATGATGCACCTTTGTCACTAGAGACTTCCAAAGATATTTAATATGGATATCGCGGATGGCGCGGATATAGCAGTCATTCCCAGCATTACAGGTCTTGCAAGTTGCCTCCACATCTGAAGTTCTCATCGGTCAAGAGGCAATAATAGTAACATATTATACTACCGCTGGATCATAGAAAATGTTTAGAAAATATGTGCATTAGGCTCTACCATGTGACTGTTCTGTTAGCAGCTTTGACCCAAGTAACTGATTATCTACCATAGACAGAAAAATGATTTCACTTTTCTACTACTGCTGTACAGTTGAAATATGTGCTCGAGTCTCTTGGGTCACAACTTTGCTAGCATGGATGCAGCTGAAAAACAGGTTTCAATATTTACACTCCCAGAAACCATGGGACAACGCACGTTGTAGAATAATGATGGGGTATTCACATACTATCCAAGGGCTCAAAGATTAGCTGCCAGCATGGAAAAGGGGACAGATGAGAGAGAGCAACGAAACTTGTAGATGACAAATTTTTTTTGAACACGATACTTGCCATTATAGTTAGAGAGCTCCTCTCCCCTATTCGTAATGGAGTGTTACCAATCTCCGTTAGCTTCGATACCGACCATGTTGATATATTGAAACCTTTGGTGTTTCCTCGCTTCAACAAGATACAAGTTTGCGTCGGCAGGTTAAAAAGTCAATCAAAATTGAGACCTTGGCAGTGAGATGGGGCGGTAAGTTAGCAGTTTCAGGCAGGAGAAATGGTTCGTGCGGCCAAAAATTTGGTCGAGACTCTTGAACAAAGTGGACCCTTTGTCTTGCAGTGGCAAGCAGCTCGATGCTTTTTTCCAGCCAATTCCACCTAATCTGCTGCTGCTGCAGCAGTACAACGTGTATACTCAGGATTAAAGTGAAGACGCGGTTGTGCAGCAGCAAGTGGATCGCCGCTTTAACGGGTAATGTCTGGATTGCGTCTAGTATAGGTATCGGGGGCTCAATTGCAATTGCAGTCATATTTCCATTACATTGGGGCATCAATGAGCCCGTTCTTTTGGTGAGCAATCAGGATGGTTATTTCTATCTAGAACTACAAGAGACTGGCGCAATTTTTGAACGAATACAATGGAAATTCTGTCAAGCTCAACGTGTGGTCCGCGAAGGGGGCACCTACAGAGACCAGTACTTGGAGGTGCGTGCCAACGATGAGACAAATATTGAGGACGTGTCGTTGCCATCTGCTGTTGGTAGACCTACGGAGCGCGCGTTCCAGCCGTTGGGATTTAAAGTGCAATGATTGCCGCTGGCCGCTGCAACTTCCACTTACCATGTGCTAAACTTAAACCTAGATCAGGGGCCTGCCGTGCAAGTGGAGTTGATCCCGGACCAGGACTATATTATCAGCTGCCAGGACGTGTTGTTGGTCATTGGTGGTGAGATGTTTTATTGCAAGATATTGGGAGGTCCAAGGCCAACCACGACTTGGTCTCGTACGTCTACAGTAAGGTGTACGATTGAGCGAGGCCTCTTACGGCGCACATCGTTAGTGATGGCTTCCTGGGGTGCACCCATTGGTGTTGACAGACCTTTTCGTACCATGGTGTGCATTAAATTGGCGCCCCATTACGTGGAAGCAACTAGCATTTTGAAAGAGAAGGGTATCTCTTTGGCCCAAATCGACTGCATAGAAGCAGGAGCTTTGTATGGCACACGGTATCAATGCATACCCTTGGTTAAAGATCTTCAAGGACCACGATGCATCACACGCACATGATCACGAAGGCAGTAGGACCGCGGAGTCGATTTTGGCTTTCATCGCTAAGCAGTCACTTCCTGCTTGGCAAGATGTGGAGTCGATTGAGCAGTTCCTCAAACTGCTCAACGAGGCTGAACAACCAGTAGTAGTGTACAATGGTAACGCTGGCTTGAATGAGTCGTCCCGTCAGACCGGTAACAGCCTTTTCAACGAATTCGTGTTTGTCTCTAACTCGGAATCCGAGGCATACCTGTCTGTGTATCTACCTACCGAAGACAAGGCTATTGTATTCAAGGGCGATCAGAAGGAGTGGAGGAGAATGCCGATGCGCTTGAGGCGTGGATCAAGATCGAAGATTGCCCTACTTTGGTGAAGCCAGCGGTGATAGCTTTGCCTCATTTGTGGAGAGCGGTCTGCCACTAGCATATTTGTTCTACACAACGAAGACGAGAGGGGGAATACTTCGAATCCTTCACCAATCTCAGTGAACTCATTTCCGCCTTTTACATATTATTTACTTTGAGAGGTTACTGCAAGCAATATAATCGCAAGCTGACTTCAAAGCAAAAGTACACGAATGCGGGCAATAATGAATAAGATTAGACATCTTTTGCTTCTGCCAGTAATGTCTGGTAGGCGAGCAAGTTATTATCGTTGCCATACACTTTGAAGTTCAATTTCGAGAAAATTGTGACAGAAAAAAATATTACGATCGAGTTCATAAATCCAAGCGATTAAGACAGTTCCAATCCAGATGTTCCTGAATTTACGATTTACTCTGTACGGTAAGTATAAAAACTTATCATTTTTCTCTGCAGCCATCTGTCACGAGCTAAAAAGTATGAGGAATTGTGGAACACTTTACTTCAACTGTCACCCTGTCCGGCCACATGGCTATGTTTATCCATGGCTTTAAAAGAAAAAAAAATCTTTTTTCAAAACAAAGAATTTCATTGTTTACTATATTCTGTAGTCGTTAATTTTATGCATTACAACCTTTCACCGATGCTGTTGGCCTCGCCGCTCTCGATGGAGAGTTTATGATTTTCATGAACATCCAGCAATTTCTATCAGAAACACTAAAATAAATCTAACAAATTTTCATTATTTTATGCGTTTATGCTGAATAGATGGAATTCCCAGATTGAAAAATGGCTTTCTTGTAGTTTAATTTTGATTATACTTCAATAATATGCTGCGTGATTGCTAGCTAGGAGATTAGCTGGTCCATTTCTGAAGACTCGCTATGCATAAATAGTAAGATAATTAAACAGCCATTCAAGCTTTTTAAAATCTAATACTCGTTTTAAAAACTAAAATCAAAAATCATTCTACTAATAAAGAAAAGAAAATAAATCGCTGAAACTGATGCTTATATTTCGTCATCGATATTGGGGAGAGCTTCCCCGTGCATTTTAGCACTGAGTTGTGACTGGATAACGTGAAGTTCTTCTGGGTGGCCCGCTTGCCACTCTTTTAACTTGTAAGATTGTCCCGAGATATCCCAGTATACACCACGCATTGTAGTGTATATTTCATGACGGCCTTGCCATAGTGGGAATATTATAACACTAAATGCAGTGAAAAACAACCAAATCATGAGCACAATGATCCAACCTGTAAAAAATTTTTCAGAGAAGATATACCCTGTACCATACATGGGCATTGGCCATAAGATTATGAAGGCTAGAATGAAAAAAATGCAAAGGTAGGAACCAATTTTTGAAGCCCTCGCCAATAATTTTTCCTCCGCTTCTAATTTTTCGTTCATTTGTTTCGCGTTAGCCATTTCATCGATTACAGTAACTACCGATTCAACATGATCCATCTTCTGGAAGTCCTGTGAAGGAGAAATACTGCTCTCTTCACCTTTTTCCTTTTTTTCATTATCAATGTTTTGATGGTCCCTATCTTGATGGTGAGTCGCGCTTGCATATTCCATATTCTCATAGTCCAGGTTTTCTTCACTGTGGGAATGTTCAGCTTCCATAATCTCTTTAGTCTCGTCCACACGTGTGATGTCGTGCTTCATAACCTCCCAATCAAAATCCTGAGGTTTGAAAACATACGTCAGGATTGGAATAAAAATTCCTGGAGATAATAAGGCAACAACGTTGCCCGTTAACATAGGATAATCCTCAAAGGTACTGGCCACGGTAATTTCCTTGTACAATGATTTAGCGCAAACCAACCACGACATAACTGCCAAGCCGGTACCCAAAATTGGTGATACCGTTACAGCTACCAAGTTTTGACGTTTCCAAAACAATGTGAGTGTGCATGGAATTACAGCAGGGGAAATGATAATACCCATTAATTCATACAGGTAACCCATGGAAATACCAGCGTAATAAAGTCCAACGGCGAATCCGCTCATTGCCAGTCCGAAGACGATGCAGGCTGCATGAGAGGTGACTATTAATTTTCTACCATCAGCATTTGGATCAACGTATGATCTGTAAATATCATAACTGAAGATTGTAGAGACCGCAATTAATTCTGCTGACATGGCAGAAGTGACAGCCATGAAGACCAACAATAAGGCAGCCACTGCGCCACCTTTACCGAGCAAAGTGAAAGCGGCAGTTGGTAAAGCCAGGCCTGCGGTTACTTGGTCTGCAGTTAGTCTGTCGGGATACGTGGGGAAACTTGGGCTACTTTCTAGAGCCAAACATGCTAATCCAAAGGTAGAAGCACATAAACATGGAATTGCAAACCAAACGATACCACCGAGGATGTAACCAGGCAAAGCGGCTGCAGGTGACGAAGAGAATGCCTTTGAGAAATAACCATTATCCAAGAAAACAGTACCGAAGTTTCCCACCAGATTGATTACGAAAAAAATGCCACCAGACCTTGATTTCATTGTTAAATATTCACCGCCTGCATTGCCCTCAATTGGATGTTTCTTCGCAGCTTCTCTCAGTAGCCTGTAGACCTCGTCAAAAGAGCCCAATTTAGAGCCATTGGCGTAAACAGTAAACGCAAAGATGAAGATAATCACGATAATCACGATCGTATGCGCGTAGTCTGTGAGAAAAGTAGCCCTAATACCACCAAACAGTGTGTATATGACAACGCCCACCGGGAGCAAGAAACACGCAGCAGCGGTATGCATATCCGTCAACTCGTTCACCACAGCAGAGCCACCTGTCAGAAGCATTGCCGAAACAAGGATGTTCGTAGCCAGGGCGTAGAACATGTGAACAGCATGGCCCACCTTACCATAACGGGCCTTTATGATTTCCAGAAAAGTATGTGCATTGGGAGCCTTTTGCTTGCACTTAATAGCCAACGTCGAGAATAACACAATTTGAACACACGCACCAGAAGCGTAGTAGTACGGCCCACTGATACCCACCTTGTAAGCCATCGAAGTTGAAGTCAAAAGCGTAGCTGCCCAAGTCCAACTACTCACAACCGCTGCGGCAATCAGACCCGTTCTGACACTCCTGCCGGCTGTTGCAAACTCTTCAGCCGTAATGATCTCCTTTTGGTAACGTTTCAATAAATAAGTTGTCATAATCATACCTCCCGCAAACACTGCACCTAATCCAACGACAACAGCATAACCCGCGCCTTGCGGCAATGGTGCTGGGATATCAACCATTAGGTAAAATTTATCGTTTCTTGATTAACCTTCTAACCCATCTCGAGAAAACTTGGTCAGTATGCCAGTTGCTCTCTTGTTCTTATACAGATGCAAAACGCCAGTCGAGTTCATCATGGTTCACATTGTTTTATTTCCCATGTTGTGTGACCATAGATTGCGCATTGCTTCTCATCTGGCCAACTTATCCAATTGAAGATTCCATTGAAAAATTCTCTAGCATATCTCTTGCTTATCAAGACAGCTTTTTTCCTTCCTCTGGAACTGGTGGTATGCCTGTCGTTAGGGGTGACTCAATGATTTCAAGCTTCCGAGACATCTTGCATGAAGACGCCGTGTCGATTGACGCAGGTCGACGCCCTTTTGTGCGCTGTGCATTATACACACTTTAGCCTTTTAATTGAGCGCTCGAAAATGCGCAGAATTTGCGCTCGAGTGGCCAATTTGCCCGAAACGACTTTTCGCATTTTCTTCTTTTATTCGTTTGCGTTGCGCCAAGTCGTGCGCGTGACCACACACATCTAAAAGAAAAAATTTTCCTTCAATTGGGCGTGTGACGAAGGCCGGGGGAAGTGACTCCATTCGCAGGCAAAAAAAGAAATGGCATAGGAAGGGGGCGATTAAATCCAAAAGGGGATATCGGAACAAATTTCCGATGAAATCGGCTTTGTGTACAGCTTTAGCAGTGTTGTTCCGACAACAGCCACGCCAATATTGAGTTGTTTTATGGTATCTTGGAATCAATCAATACAGGAGCAATTTGCAAAACACGTAAGAGAGATTCGCTGCTAAGATGGTGCAGTTTCTTTCTTTGCGTGTATGCATAAAGTATCTGTGAAGTATGCGTCTGCTACTTGAGAAATCATGTTCCCGCTAGCTGAGTCATCCTAGTAGTAGTTCTTGTGTGCTACATACGGAGGTATGTTTCTGAAGTTACTTTTTCTTTCGACACCAAACCTTTTGTGTGTTATTTCGGGGTAGATTGGGTTTCTGAATCTTAAGCTAGTCAGATTTTTTATTACTTCTGGCACTTTCTCTGTGGGCTTTTCTTGATTGTTCCTCTTTGCCATGTATATATTTGCCTATTTGCTATTGGTGGCAGCTTAAACTGTCTATCTTCTAGTCTCCAAAAAATTACGATAAGTCACTTTATTTTTTATTCAACATCCTTCAGAAAGATCTTGTTAGATAGCGTATTACTTTCGCATGTGTCCATTGTGAGCTTAGCTTCCGGAGTGCTGTGCCACCCATGTCTCACTGTGTGGTTGTAATTCTCCCATCATGCACATTACCCCCACCGTAGTTCCTATAGTACGTCACGCCCACTTTTCGCAAGACTTTGCACAGTGGCTTGAATTTATCCAAGTGTTCCGTGTACCCGTGATCCTTTTGATGGAATGATGACCTTGTTGGAACCTTAGCGATGGATAAACACCGGACTTTATCGCTGTTGGAAACAAAACAAAAAAGAAAATAAATGTTTTCATCTTTCGAACCATATTTGTGTGGATTGCGGAAATGGGACTCCACATGTAGTATTCCCAGAAGCGTGCTTATACCATACCTAGTTCACTCGTTTGCGGAAAAATGACGGCATCCATTTCGAACAATCGCTAATGACTTGCACTATAAAATGGATCTAGTAGATTATCAGCCTCTCAATTAAGCATGGATTCCCCTTCCGCTTTGCCCTTTTTGCTCTTGCCTCAAGTTTGAATTAGTGATGAAACTAGGGTGCTGGGCTGAAAGTTGGAAAGAAATGGCCCAAAACCATCCCTTGGAACAAACAATAGCAAGGCTAAAGTGCAAAGAGCCTCAGAAAACTTTCACCTATGAGATGCGATTAATGGGTTAAAATTTTGCCCCAGAATTATCTTTCAAAATAAAAAAATTCAATCACCGCCAAGTGCAAGTGCGACCATTAGGTATCTCTGATAAACTTCGTTGGATCTGTTATTTATCAAGAAAAGGAAATTACCCGAAAAATTTTGCAGATCAGATCTTGCATGAAGGAATTCCTGTGTTCCCGTGCCATTGCCCGTCCTATCCTGTCTACAACGCGACGAAAAGAAAAAGCAAATTATCGACACGTCTCACGCAGCGTGATTAGCTAGGGATTCACCCACCGAGGACAAGGTATGTTGCCTCTTACAAAACAAAAACAAAGGATCACTTCACAGCCCTCTTGATTAAGATGTGCTTATGATTTGCGAACTAGCTTTTTTCTTATCAAATTCAGTATCGAAATAATTCTGGTATCTTCCATGTTTTGATCAAGAATCGTTTTTGTAAAACTCCGGCCTTATATCTTCGAAATTTATGGAGCTACATCAACAGTTTTCCGAATATGGTATGAGGCCTATTCTTTGCACGCTATCATTGTTGAAGTAACACTTATTTCGTGCTCTTTTTGATTATCGCGAGAGAGGCATGCACTTGGTTAGGAAAAAAAGGAATTCTCAAAGATGAGCAGATATCTCGAACAAAAAGAAGCCAAAACGAAGGCAGATTACAAAAGAGTAATGCTGGAAGAAATAGATAAGCTTCAACTTTATTTGCATTATGTTCAAGTAACGCCTTTCTCTCACCGACTACCTCTGTGTCTATTCCCTGATACCTTCTTATTTCTTTTAACTAATGTAGGCCTTTTACTGCTCTTCCAATATGCCCTGTTATTTTTCGCGTTTTAAAATCTATACCTTTCTTGACCCTTCTTCTACGTGAATCGACAATATTATGCATAATGAATTAAATAGAATTTTTTAAAAGGTGAAATTAAAAAGAACTTCCAAAAAAGTTCGTAATGCATAGTTTAAAATGCAAAGACTTCTGAATGTGAATACAATTGCACCGGGTCAAGTGTGAAATGACTCATGGGCAATAGAGTCGGAGCGCTACTATGTCAAAAACTATAGAAGCCAGCCAAATCTTCACAGCCCCCCATTACACAGTAATATAGTTAAACTAATTTTTTTTGCTAATTTTCTTGTACCAGTCTACAGGATTTGGGATTGTACAAAATGTTTAGTCAGTTCTAGTAGCAGAATGTATAAATCAAGGCCTTTCTGAGTTGCGGTGAAAGCATGAGCTACAGTTATTATTTATATCTTAGTCTCATGTAACATTTTTTTACGACATGTTATTCCCCCATTCAAGTGAGGGTCATGCACATATGAATTTA
>JAJLTM010000069.1:0-33238 GCA_030568175.1 Zygosaccharomyces lentus
GCCTCGCACGCTCTGTGCACTTCGCGCTCAGCTCGCAGTAAAAGGGCCGCAGCCACGTGGCATTGCTATCGCCGCTGCTAACGCGCAGACCTGTCAATCGGTGCAGCTGTATGTCATCGTCGTCGCCAACGCTTCGCCCCTGCCCCTGCCCCTTGAGACTCTTTTTGTAAATCTCCACTTCGTAAAAAAAAAAAAGATCACGAATAAATAAATAAAGGAATACGTCGTGGGCGCCGCAGCTCTCATCGGCGCACGGTACGACTGCGTATTTTCCCCAGTTTATACGTCTTGTGCCACGAACCTGCCTGGCCCCAGCTTCGCGAGCTCCAAAATCTGTTCCAGAGGTCACGATTTGCACTCAGCCAGTTGCGTCGCCTCGTGGTTTCTGCTCTACGTGTCTACAGAACACAGATAATTAGAGTAGACGTACTTGCCTTGCCGCCTGGCACCAATTTGGGCCCAATTATTTTATTTTAATTTTTTTTTTTTTTTTGGGTTCCATTATGTCCCACCTCATCAATCACCCTGCGTCTCAACGTTGCATTAAAGGACAACCACTAAATACAAAAATTTATAAAGCAAAATTTGCAGCACGCTTAGACTCTACCGGTCTTGTGTTCGTTAGCCAACTCCACCGCTCTGTTGGCGGCTGGGTCCAGCTCTTCAAAGGAGTAGATCTTGAACCCACTCTCGTTGATGATCTTTTGGCCCTCTTCCAAGTTGGTGCCTTGCAAACGCGCCACTATGGGGACCGTCACACCCAACTCCTTTGCGGCGTTGATCAGACCTTCAGCCACGTAGTCACACCTGACAATGCCGCCAAAAATATTCACAAAGATCGCGTCCACTTTCTTGTTCGACAGGATAAGCTCAAAGGCGGTCTTTATCGTCTCCGGGGTGGCTCCACCGCCGCAGTCCAAGAAGTTGGCCGGATCGCCGCCGTACAACTTGATCACGTCCATGGTAGCCATCGCCAACCCGGCACCGTTGACCAAACAGCCAATGTTACCCTGCAGCTTGACAAAGTTTAGATCGGATTTCTTGGCGATCACCTCGTCCGGATCCTCCTGTGAGAGGTCCCTCCAGCTGTAAATCTCCTGCTGCCTGAACGCAGCGTTGTCGTCAAACCCGAATTTGGCGTCCATGCACATGACCTTGTGTTTCGGGTCGCCGGTCACTTCACTCAGTGGGTTGATTTCGATCTGGGTGGAGTCCCTCTCCTTGAAGATCTTGTAGAGCTTCATGACGGTGTCTGCCGCCTCGGCGTGTGCGTCCTCGCTGAACCCAAGAGACGCACCTATCCGCTTAGCGGTCTCGGGCGTGAGCCCCTCAGAGGGCGTGATGTAAAATTTCTTGATGGCGTCCGGTTTACTCTTGGCCACTTCCTCAATGTTCATGCCTCCCTCGCTCGAGCAGATAATCAGCACTTTCTTGGTCGATCTGTCCATCAAGATAGACAGGTAGGACTCGTGTGCAGCATTGACACGCTCCACCACGTAGACATAACTCACTGGCTTACCTTTCGCGCCACTCTGCTTCGTGATCAATTTGTGGTGCAACATCTGCGAGGCCAACTCTTTCGCCTCCTCAGGTTTCGAAATCATATGCACACCACTCTTTAAGCCGGTGTCGAAATGGCCCTTACCCCTACCACCTGTCAACGCCTGTGCCTTGACAACCAATCTGTCCGTCTTCAAATCCTGAGCCGCTTTAAAGGCGGCCTGCGGAGTGTCGGCAGCTTCACCGCGAGGGGTACCCACGCCATAGTCCCTCAAAAGCTGGGCTGAACGGTACTCGTGGATGGAAAGGTTTCTTGTCTGAACCTTCGCGGCAGACAAGCCAGCTCTCTGGCAACAACGTTTACCAATTGCAGATAACATCAATGAATGGTAGTAGGAATCCGCTAGGTACCTTTGTTTTCAAGAAGCAGCCTGCTTGTTTGAAACAAAGCATGTTCTTATACTCGAGATCAAGGACCCCCTCCTTTCCTTTGAGCCCGGGCGAATCGATGACGGAGAGCGCGTGAAGGCGCGAAGTGAAATCCCGATAGGCGGGTAATGGAGCAGTGGAATAATAATCTGGGGAAATGGAACGGCTACTCAGAGATGGAAGAGTTCGTTCACCGTAACGACATTGATAAACATAAACCAACAAGTCGCCGCCCAACAGCGAGCCACCGCCTTGACACTGGATCTGCGTGAAAGCCTCGAACCCACCAATCCAGTTATCACAACGTTATGCATCATACAATGCCAATAGCCCATGTGGTAATGGGCTCGTTATTGTAATGCTTGATATTTTATTCCTTGTTCCTCACTTCTCAGCGGTGCCTAACAAGAGTACCACCGAAAACAAACTGAAAATTCGGCTCGAGCAATCAATTAGACGATAGGTTGTGGGTCGATGTCTGCTTCGAAGCAAAATAATTCACCACTACCGTGTGCAACCTTGCGTGGCTCTTGGCACCTCGAAAGCTTTCGAACCGACAATGCGGTATTAGTCATTCTCCCTTCGAGCCGCAACGCAAGAGATGGCTCTTTTTTTCCCAGCATCTAGCAGTTGAACTCTACAGCGGTCGGTCCAAGAGCGTTGGTACGGTTTCAAAACTTGCCTGGATGCAGCAAGAAGTGGATTTCACGGCAAACGTAGTTAATTGGTAATCTGGGCCTGCGCACGGACTTGCGCCCGCTATGTGACCACTTGTATCGGCGTCAATCGCGACGGAGTGCGCAATTGGCATATCGAGAAGGACTGTTTGAAATTGGCATGTTGGCGCGTGTACTGTCTTGGCCCTTATATCCCCAGTAAGGCATTTCGTACTCTGACTAAACCATGGTAGAGCAAAGTTTTATTCTATCTTACCAAAGATGCAAAGGGAGAGAGTCTGTAGGTCAAAGGCCGGCACCACCTCGGTGTTCCCATAAAAGTTACTATTACAACGAAAAACAGTTCGACTATAATCCAGCTCAAACTTGCATTTCCCGGGGGGCCTTGGAGTTTTACGCATAGTTCCGCCATGAAATCAGATTCAGACGTGAAGTTTCGTATTATATTTGTAAGCAGCTTCTGATAATAGACGTGAAGCTACCATATAAAATGGGATGAAAAAACTGAGAAATATACGCCGTCAGGCTATGAACTGTGCAGCAAACTCAGAATGTCTCATACGTTTACCACCAGGTTCAAGCCGGTATCTCTCGAGGACACAGGTCTTTTTCAGCCCCTCAAGGTGGGTGACCTCGAGTTGGCGCATCGTGCCGTAATGGCTCCTCTAACCAGGTTGAGAGCCAAAAAGGGCATCCCCAACGAGGAGTTGGCACCCGACTACTATGACCAAAGGGCCCAGGAGCCTGGGACTTTGATCATCACCGAGGGAGCCTTCGCCGCGCCTCAGCACGGCGGCTACGATAATGCCCCTGGTCTTTGGTCGAAGGAGCAACTGGAGATCTGGAAAAAGATCTTTCAACGCATTCATGAAAGGAAATCGTATGTGTTTGTGCAAATGTGGAGTCTTGGTCGCCAATCAGACCCTGGCACTTTGGCCAGAGATGGCTTGCGGTACGATTCTGCCTCGGATGGTGTTTATATGAGCAAGGAAAAGGAGGATCTCGCTATCAAGTCAAAAAATCCTCAGCACGGGTTGACTAAGGATGAGATCAAGACCTACATCAAGGAATTTGTCCAGGCTGCCAGGAACAGTGTGGACGCTGGCGCAGATGGTGTGGAGATCCACAGCGCCAACGGCTACTTGTTTAACCAGTTTTTGGATCCCATCTCCAACAAGAGAACCGATGAGTACGGCGGTTCCATCGAGAACCGTGCTCGTTTCGCTTTAGAGGTCGTAGATGCCGTTGTGGAGGTCGTGGGGGCTTCGAAGGTTGGAATCCGTTTCGCGCCATACGGTGTCTTTGGAAACATGTCCGGCGGGGAAGAACCAGGTTTAGTAGCCCAGTACGCCTACATTGTTGGCGAACTTGAGCGTAGAGCCGGGAAGGGCAAGCGCCTAGCCTACATTCACTTAGTGGAGCCTCGTACGGCGGACATTACCAAGATGGAGGGTGAAGGTGCTTATCTAGAGGGAACCAACAGCTTTGTGTACTCCATTTGGAAGGGCGTGGTGATACGTTCCGGTGATTTGGCGCTACATCCCGAAACGGTCAAGGAATGGGTCAAGGACGATCGCACATTAATATGTTACGGCCGTTTCTTCATTTCGAATCCTGATCTGGTGCATCGCCTCAAGAAGGGCCTGCGCCTAACCGAGTACGATAGGGACACCTTCTACAAACAAAGTAGTGGTGGTTATACGGACTATCCTAATTACCAAGAGTGCGTCAGGCAGGGGTATTAGACAGATGATAAAATTAAACTACGTGGAATTTTTATGTTGAGTAGATTTTGTTTAATAAACGATAAATCACAAGTTGATCGCTTTTGCCATGTTTCTTATTATAAAATCAAAATTTGATGCAGGTGGGCAGGGTATAAAAAAGTTCTTCACGCAATGAATATAGAACCAAAATACACTTTTTGACTATTGTCTAACACGCATTGTGCATACATGAGTAATGAAAAAGAAAAAAAAATTAAATGCGCGAGCCGGGAATCGAACCCGGGGCTCAACAATGGGAATGTTGAATTTTACCACTAAACCACTCGCGCTTTCTAATGGTTGTTACAGGATTGGGCTTCAATCCTAGATAGAGTCTTAAAGGGGGAAAACTATTTGTCTTCACCTAACAGGACAAGTCAAGTAGCTAGAGATGAAGATTATACATTTCACCTTTCTGGCGGCTAAGCCAATATTATTATATGGAGCGAGCATGAACCCAACCAACACCAAACGTACACTCGTCATTAAGAGGTCGTCAGATGTTTAAATCAAAATGGTGTATTCCGATCCAAGGTAAGAACCGTTATACATTCACGGTAACTGAATCGTACCTCCATTACACACCATACGAAATAGAGTTGGATAAGCAATGAGTTCTGCTCAGTATCCTGACTAAGTGAAGTCGGTTAGATATAACCTATTTAAGTCTGCCATGGCAATTACCGAACTAGAAAGGGAATGTTGGACCAACTAATATTCCAAGCCAGCACTGGTTAGGAGATTGGTCCCAGACTAGCGATCCAATGTTATCACGTGATGTTATTACTGCAATTGCTCGAATGCTGTGATTTTTCCAAGGACCCAATCAAGCAAAAGTCTCGTTGGGAAAACAGTGATGAACTATAAAAAGGTTGAAAATTCTGACTTGCGGGCTAGTGTTGAGGGTGAAGATAGCTAAGGGTTTCTTGGCTTTCTCCTTGAAATCTTGGTGACATTGATCGGAATGTTTGCCGCCCTAGAGGCAATCGGTGTGGTTCTTTTTGTGGGCAGGATATAGTACTTTAATTGTCTAATTAATTTTTTATTTTATCTAAAGATTCTTACTTTATCCTTATCTAAAGGAAATAGCTTCTTTTTAAGTTATATTTCTACAGGGTTTCTACCATAATTATTTTAATTTTTCTTTTAGTATTTTTCCCTTTTTTTTTATATGATGTAGATAATAATTTAGATTGTAATATTAGTAATTAAAAAAATATAACTTTAATAATATTAAAAATGATTAATATAATTAACTTCAAGTCATTTTGGTTAGCTATCTCGTGACAACCATATGGAGTTACACCCATTTCTATTTTTTTTCTTTTCTGTATGAAGACTATCGTAAGTCCCTCGAACCATTGGCTCAAAATCCCTTCTTATATAACTCTCCAGAGAATCACCACAAATAGTTTTAATTTAAGGTGACCTCCCGTCACTGTCACCTGTCTTGTCATATTTGTTCACGACGAGATCATATCGCTCGAACCTTCCCACGAGAGCCTCATGTTATGCAGTATCAGTATACTTCATAAGGAATGGGGCATGCTAAAGCTTGGATTTTTCTGTACTGCGTAGCATATCAACTGGAAAAGTATCACTATGACGTCTTTTGAGCAAAGGGTGGGTATTTTTACTCCACATCTAAAACTAATGTTATAGAAATCGATTCTTTAGGATTTCTAATCCTTCCGCTTAGATCATACTTAACCTTTTATACCAAGAATTAGTACCTCAAATTCCATAATACGCTCCCAATTATTAAAAAAAAAAAAGTGAGGCTGAATGTCTTTGCAATAGAAAATATAGAAAAATTCTAATGCGAATGTTGAAGTTCAGGGCTAGGCTACTCTAGCAAAGCTTCAGATGGTGCAAGACTTTTGAAGAAAAAAATTAATCAATTGTTGACGTATTCACTCCGAAGTCGTTATTTTCGGTTCTATAGGCCCTAATTATAATTCATTTTCATTACTTACCATTCTTTTTGAGCCCTATCTTGTCACATTAGGGCACACAAATTGTTCATTGAAGACATCGCTCAAGTTCTTGCGAGCTTCCAAAGCACAAGCTACTTTGTCTTTGACTCTTGCCGTGCATTTCTCTCTGTCCACCTTTCACACTGGCAAAGACATGGATTACCAAGAGGAACAGAACCAAGAATTGGAGGTTCTTGAGTCGATTTATCCCGACGAGTTGGAAGTGGTCAAAGGCAAATATCCCGAAATCCATTTCCAGATTTCACTGAAGCTGGAATTGCCTCTGGAGGATCCCTCGTTGTTGAACACGGAGCACAGGATTGGAGTCGATTTCCGCCTGCCGGCTCACTACCCAGACGAGGCCCCCGAGATTGCGTTGCACCCTGTAGAAACACCATTGGCGGACCACGCTGATCCAGAGTTACAGAATGAAAAAGAGCCACAATACGACGACCATGGTAATAAGATTGTGTCCCGTCTGCACGATAATGCCAACAGTATTCACTTCGACCAATACATGCCCGAATTGCAAGTACAGATTGAGGAGCACATCCGCGATGACATGTTAATGGGGATGCAGATGTGCTTTGCACTGTTGAACTCGATCAAAGACCACTGCGAGACGTGGTTTGCAGAACAGTTCGAGCAGATGGAGAAAGAGCACGAACACGAAATGCAAGAACGTGAGAGGGAAGAGCAGAGAAAGTTTTTAGGGACACCTGTGACGCCGGAGTCGTTTTTAAGCTGGAGAACTAAATTCCGCCAGGAGCATGAAGTGGACGAGAGGGATTCCAACAGGAGGTCGTTGGTGCATCACGGCAGGTTCACGGGACGTCAAATATTTGAAGAGGGTCTGGCGGGCGATGACGATGAGGAAGAGGCTCTTGCTGAAGAAGTGGGCCAATTAGGCAGTAAGCTCAAGAAGAGCATATAGACATATAAACATCTGTACTGTGTAAAGTAAACTACAAGAGGAAAGTGGCGAAATGGAGAAAAAAAAAAGTATTATAATACTCGGCGCGAACACAAGCTGTGTCTGAGCTATATCAGGGATTTGGAATACGAAAACAGATCGGCGAATGCATCGCCGTTGGCGGCCGCACCATTACCGTTGGTTGCGCCGGTGGTTACAGCTGGTGCCGTGTTCTTTGTCGGTTCGCCAAATTCCAGGAGGTCATCGAGGTTGCTGTTGTTGTTATTTGTAGACGTGGTGGTGGTGGTGGTGGTGGTGGTGACGGTGAAGGGTTCCGATTTCGACGTGTTGGCCCCGTCACCTTGGAAGTCCCCAAAATCGTCATCTTCGTCGTCGCCACCGCCACCGCCGCCATTGCGTGTGCCGTGGCCCGCAGATTTCCCCTCTTCACTGCTGGGGCCCACAGAGCCGTCGAAATCGAAATCGATCAGATCGGGCACCTCCGGCTGGGGCTGCTGCTGTTTCTTACGCTGCTGCTCGCTGTTCTTGATGCGTTCCTTGAGCATTTCCCTACGTTGCCTGCGTTGCTCCTCCATGGTGGAACGCCTGCGACCTGCATGTGCTGCCGAGGCCTCGGTCTCGTTGCTCTCCTCATAGCCAGCCTCATCGTCAGAGGTCCCGTCGTCGTCGACGTACTCGAAATCGCCCGTCGACTCGGAGGAGGCAGAGTATGTGTTTGCATTGTACAGCGCTTGCTCCTGTTGCTGTCGAATCTTGAGATGGTTCTTGATGTGTTTCCCCCTCTCCCTCTTGAGGTAGTGGGAATCCTCCAACATTTGCAAGATGTTTTCGCACTTCTTGCGGATCCCGCGCTCGTGCACTTCCATCTTCCCGTCGTTCGAGATCCTGACACGGTACTCTACCACTTCCCTGCTGAGGATGTGCTTATGGGTCGTGAGACAGCTGCGTACCTGGTTCAGCTCATCGCCGTCACTCACGTTCAAGAGTAGATACTCGACCACAATCAGGCATTTGAGGACCACTCTCCACTCTGAGCCGTAGTTGACGTATTCCTTCCTCGCCTTCTCGTACAGATTCTTGGGTCTCGTCGCTATGTGGTCGATCAGCCGCTTCAAAGTGTACTCCGTCATCAAGTACATAGGTACCTGGTACCTGTTCCGCAAAACTTTTTCCAAATGCTTTGGTGTGGGGCCCCATGCGTCTGTGTTTGTTGCACGTCTAATGTCCACCTGATACGGTTCGTACTGGACAATCATGTTCTGGGCAAACCGGGCTGCATTACGGATATCGTGAACGCCCAAATTCTGGATCTTCTTCGAGAGCGAATCCATGACGATGCGGTAGTAGTTTGTGCGTGGGGAGAGGCAGACACTGAAGGCAGGATACGGGTATAATATGGATCAGAGTTTGCAGAAAGAAAAAAAAAAAGAGGCTGGGAGAGAATTGCAAAGCGGGCTACCGTCTATAATCCCTGTCGGTTTGAAAAGTGGAAAGCCTCCGGAGGGACTATATAATACGAGCTGTGTAGATTTGTATATACGTTAAAGCCCTTGTTGTGCGGTGGGTGAAGCTTGAAAAAAAAAAAGTGGAAAAAAAGAAAAAGAAAAGAAAAGAATCCAAGGCGGGTAATAAGTCACGTGCACAGAGCGTGACAAGCTCCAACGCACGCATAGCGCGTCTCGGAAGGCCCGGCGCCGCCGTGCACGTACTCCGCGGCTGCGGCTAGCGTTCTTTTTGCGAAAAGAACCAAAAAGCGTCGCGCTGCGCGGCACGGCCCACCTTGTGACAGCCGTCTCTGGCTACAGTCTTGGCGCTGTCCCAGTCCCAGGATGTGTCACGTGCATGCCTCGTTCAACCTCCGTCGCCCGGTACAGAGGGCGGAGGCTCGCGTCTGCGAAGGTGTCACGTGCAGGACCGGGAAGGCCCGCTTTACAATATTTGGCAGTAGTGTATAGGCTGGAACGCGACGGCGTTGCTCGCGCAGCGCGACGCTTTTTGGTTCTTTTCGCAAAAAGAACGCTAGCCGCGCGAGGCAAGTGGCATGGGGTGCAATCACGTGACGAGTTAACTCCTCATGTGACCGCGCTGCCAAGGGGAGATGCGGAGCTTGCAGACATGACACGCGGGTGCCATGTGGCCTTCGACACGCCGAGCGTGATCTCTCGTAATCGGAGTTTGGGAAGCTGCTGCCACCAGGGGCAAGCTTCGGAGTATAGAGATTGGTCACGTGCGCATCACGCACGGCCCTCGAGTGTCCAGAGCTCCACCTGAGGCTAAGCTCCGAGAAACATCCAGGCGACCAGCCGCAGGCTGGCAGCCTGCCGGGTGCGCAGGTAAACGGTGCTATTTTATGTAGTCTGAAGGAGAAGCCGCGGGCGAAGGTCTATAATATATACCGCCCCCAGTTGTTGCCGCGCAGCGCGACGGTTTTTGGTTCTTTTTGCAAAAAGAACAGTGGATGACAGCCGTAACAGCGGTTGCTCCAACTCACCACGATCGCTATCAACGAAGTCACATGACGAAACTCTCCGCCCTCTTCAGTACATCGGCCCACTCGCTTAACGCTCGCGGCTCCTCGCTAAAAAAACTACATCATCGCTTACAACTCACCGGACTTGGCGACCGAAATCTTGGCCCTCGTGGCTCCAGATGGAGAGCCCAGGCTCTCCACCCTCTTGACCACGTCGAAACCGTCTTCAATCTCGCCAAACACAACGTGTCTGCCGTCCAACCATGGGCATGGAACGGTCGTGATGAAAAACTGCGATCCGTTGGTGTTGGGTCCGGCGTTGGCCATCGACAAAAGACCGGGTCTCTTGTGCTTCTCCACAAAGTTCTCGTCGGGGAACTTGCCACCGTAGATCGACTTACCACCGGTACCGTTACCCGCAGTGAAGTCGCCACCCTGCAACATGAAGTCTGGGATCACTCTGTGGAAGGGAGACCCGGCGTAGCCGAAACCCTTTTCACCGGTACATAGCGCTCTGAAATTTTCGGCAGTCTTGGGGACCACGTTGTCGTACAGTTTGAAGACAATACGGCCCAGTGGCTGGCCATCAGCCTCGACATCGAAGTATACTTTAGACATTGCAATTGTAGTTGTAATTGATACTTAGTCTCAAGGCGGAGCTATCCAAGAGCCACTAGGAGGGGACGGCCCATTACCTCGCCACGCGGTTCCCGTTTATATACGCTGGCTACCTTGGCGCGGATCCCGGCTTGAAAAAAAAAGAGGCCCGTGTGCAGGGGAAGGGATCCGTGGTGTCGGGAGTCTGGAACCCGACAGAAGAAGGGAAAAAAAAACAACAAGAAAAAAGCCAGGTTAAGGGATACCGGACGGGTAACCCCTTGCGTGCTCACCCTTTGTGCAGATGCGCAAGCGTATACGAGGTACCGTCCAGTTGCCGCCTGCTAGAACGGCAGCTCGCAAGCGCCGCCGCGGCCGGTGCACGGCACTGGTCGAGGGCAGCTCCGGAAGTCGTATGGGCCCATGGCACGTGACGTCCATTTTTAGGGGGCACAGCCGACAGCACCTGTTTGTAACCGGCAGAGCGCCTGTCTCGCTTCCAGTTTCCGAAGGACCATAAAAGCCCCCCCTCCCCCCGATGACGTACCTGCTTGTTGGCAGTGTTGGCCAGTCGGCATGGCGCGCACGTGCGTGCGCAGCCGAGCAAGGATCGAATAGCTTGACTAATCACGCCCGCCGCGGCCGCGCCACACTTTGCGTCCGCGCAGTACCCCGGCGGAGCCGGACACCTGCTTTGAAAAATTTACAGGCTCATCTCATCTCATCTCATCTCATCGCACCTCACGCTGTACCTCTCCATACCGACTCACCCTCTCGACATGCTCAAAGGTACCAGACGGCCAGGGTTCGCCCCGTCAAGCACACTGAATACGCCCGTGGTGGCACACATCCGTGCGCCTCCGGTACACGTCTCGCACGAGGAAATGCTCCAGTTCCTCGACAGCTTCATCGGCGAGAAGGGGCTCGCGGCCGGCGACCAGAATCTGGGCACAGACGCAGCCGCAGCCGCCGACGTCAGTCTCTCGAGCGCGCTGTCGCAGCTCAAGAGACTGCAGAGGGACTTCAAGGGGCTGCCCCCCTCCGCCCTCGAGGGCGAGATCGCCCCCGCGCAGCACAGACCGGCTGCCGAGAGCGTGACGAAGGGTGCCGCCAGTGGCACCAAGACGACGTTTGACGAGTAGGGGGTTCATATCGGTACAGCTATGTAGCACGTGATATTAGGCACGCTCACCCGGATCTTCCGTGTTTTTTTTTTTTTTTTTTCTTCTTCTTCTTCAACATCTCGCTCTCGATGAATCATGCTGGAAAACTTTACAAGCGGTATATATTTATATATGAAATGTGTTCCCATTGCAAGTCCCGACGCAGACTCCGCTCTTCTCCCTCCGCTCAATTCGCTTCACACTAGGGCTAGCACGCAATATGGTTCAAAAGAAGATCGCAGGTGTTTTAGGTGCCACCGGCTCCGTTGGACAGAGATTTATTCTGCTCTTGGCAGATCACCCAGACTTCGAACTCAGAGTCCTCGGTGCCTCCGCGAGATCCGCCGGCAAGAGGTACGTGGACGCCGCAAACTGGAAACAGACCGATTTGCTTCCGGAGTCCGCCAAGGACCTCGTGGTGACGGAATGCACGGCTAAGGATTTCAAAGAGTGCGACATCGTTTTCTCCGGGTTGGACGCCGACTACGCAGGCCCCATCGAGAAGGAATTCGTCGAGGCCGGGCTCGTCGTGGTCTCAAACGCAAAGAACTACAGAAGAGAGGCAGATGTCCCACTCGTGGTGCCCATCGTGAACCCCGAACACTTGGACGTGGTGGCTCACAAGGTGGAAACCGCCAGGGCTGAAGGCAGACCCAAGCCGGGCTTCATCATTTGCATCTCCAACTGCTCCACCGCAGGTCTCGTGGCGCCTTTGAAGCCACTGGTGGAAAAATTCGGCCCCATCGACACATTGACCACTACGACGTTGCAGGCCATCTCCGGCGCCGGGTTCTCCCCGGGCGTCCCATCCATCGATGTCCTAGACAACATCATCCCATACATCGGCGGTGAGGAGGACAAGATGGAGTGGGAAACCAAGAAGATCTTGGGCCAATTGGCTGCAGACAAGTCTCACGTCGAGCTCTTGAGCCCGGAGCAGATCAGAGTGTCTGCTCAGTGTAACAGAGTGGCCGTCTCCGATGGCCACACCGAGTGTATCTCTTTAAGGTTCAAGAATAGACCTGCCCCATCCGTGGATGCCGTCAAGGGGTGCCTAAGGGACTACGTCTGCGACGCCTCCAAGTTGGGCTGCCACTCCGCCCCCAAGCAGACCATCCACGTCTTGGAACAACAGGACAGACCCCAACCGAGACTCGACAGAAACAGAGACGCCGGTTACGGTGTCTCCGTCGGGAGAATCAGAGAGGATCCCGTCCTTGACTTTAAGATGGTCGTTTTGTCTCACAATACCATCATCGGTGCCGCCGGCTCCGGTGTCTTGATCGCAGAGATTCTACTTGCCAGGCACTTGATCTGATCGTTTATGTACTTTTAGAACACTTTGTTCGCAGAGCCTCGAGCGTTAACGAGAGGCCAGTGTTCATGAATAGTTAATTTATTTTACCTAAATTTAAACCAATATGATGGTGCTTGTGCCGTTCCTCTCGTCCATCGCCCAGTTAAGAAAACAATAAAAAAAAAAGAGGACAACGACGAACCAGCTAATGCCGTTTCAACTACAACCGCTGGACGGCTCTGGCGTTCATGAACACATTTTTGAACGTTATACCCTGTTGGAGTCCTTGTCGCATGAGCTGAGCCAGGATTTGGGCATATACCACAAGACCGACGTCGCCCACGTCGACATCGAACCTCCAGTTGCCTCCCGAGGCAAGGGTAAGGCGTCAAGGCTCCTGCAACCTTATAATTTCGCCGTCGAACAGTCGCTGACTGGATTGTACTCCTCTGGCAATGGTAACTCGACTACGGGTTATGTACTGTGGTCCACAACACCAATATTTGCCCAGTGGCTCCTCTACGACGCCAATGCGTCCCAGTTGAGGCAGGGAGGAGATGTGGAAGTCTTAGGCGGGCCTAATTACCGGAACATCCCGGCTGTGTTTTCAGCCGGTCAGGCCACTGGGATTATAGAACTGGGGGGAGGTATCTCGGGAATCTTGCCCGTGTTACTGAGTAACTACGTTGACCACTACGTTTGCACCGATCAGAGAGGTCTCCTAAGCAAAATGGAGGTCAATATCCGGGGCAATATGCTGCAACTGAATAAGAGGCGTTGCGTATCGAAATCCATGAGAATTGAGCCGCCTGGTGATCAAGAACCGCTGAGAAAAACGGTCAATTTAGAAATCATGCTATTGGACTGGGAAAAGTTTCAACTAAATGACGGGAAGCGTTACCCCTACTTGCAAACTCTGAGTCAGGAAACGTCCACGGTATATATCGTTGCTATGGATGTAATTTACAATGATTTTTTAATCGATCCATTTTTGAAAGCCTTGAAACAGCTAAGAGAATTCTTCATGCACAAAGGTTTGGCCACCCATTGTCTCATCGGAATGCAATTGAGGGCTCAAGATGTAGTGGCAGATTTTCTGGAAAAGACTATTTTGGAATACGACCTTCCCATCAATCACATAGTGGATCCGTCCCTAGAAAAAACTCGATTTAGTCTGTACTATATTTAATTCCGCATCAACCTCTCACAGAACGTAATAAAAACTAACTTTGGCTTTAGAAATAATGCCATCCTCACCCGAAAAACTAACAATTCGCACTACAGTCCAATTCAAGATGGACTTAAATTTATTCAAAAACATATATATATATATATATATATATATATCAACAACTACCGACTCCCTGAAAGATATCAACAGTTTTTTCGATATTGGAATATAGTTCCATAATCCATTCCGCGCAGGTCAGCAGTGACGCCTTTTAGAAAACGAAAAAAAAAAAAAAAAAAAAAGACGGACCCCTGCAAAATACAAACTCATGTACAATAAACTTATAGAGAGGCAGCAACGAGAGGCAAAGTGGTGAAGGCGAGGGACCTACGCTTTCATTTTCATGGACATCTCTTTTGGTGCCTCCACTCCAACCTCAGGGTTTAATTTTTTTGGTGGTCAGAAGCCTGTGCACCGCTCTGGTAGTAAGAAGACTAATAGTGTTTTCAAAGTAGCTGGCAAAAAGCCCACCGGAGGCTCACGATATGCACAGAGACCTTCTAGAGGGCCCGCAACAGGTGGATCAAAGCATTTGGATAAGGATACAAGTGGAGGTAAGGAGAATGGTTCCCGCAGACCTAAGCTTGCTCGCATAATCCCTGCTGACGATGCTAAAATCGGTTCCCTGGCAGCTAGCCCTCGGCAATTGGGATTTCAGAAATTATCCCATAAATCACGCCTGGTGCCGCGATTTTTAATCAACCAACAACCTCAACTCAAACCTAAGAAGTTTGTTCAAGATCCATGGGATGCTGCCAATCAACAGAAGATGCTTCAATTGGAATCAAACATAGAGGACTTCTCTGAGCTTTATGAGACGTTAAAGAAAATGAGGGATGTGGAGAGAAAGGTGATGGAGAATAAGCAGCTGGTAGATAAGGCAGATTCTGCTAAGGACCTCACCGAAGCGATAAATTTCCAGGGTACTTGTCAAGATATGTGTCCGATATTTGAAAGAGCACGCAGAAACGTCGAATACACGGTGTACGCTTATGAGAAGAATGATCCGGAGGACAAAAAGGCGTCCAGGGATAAAGCTCTAAAGGTATTTTCTCGTCCAGCAGCAGCAGCGGCTCCACCACTGCCGTCCGACGTCAGACCGCCTTACGTGCTGGTGAAAACGCTAGACTACATTGTTGATAACCTCTTGACATCTTTGCCCCAGAGCGAAGGATTCTTATGGGACAGAATGAGGTCTATACGGCAAGATTTTACCTACCAAAACTATTCAGGACCGGAAGCTGTTGATTGTAACGAACGTATCGTAAGAATTCACCTGCTCATTGTTCATATTATGGCCACGAGAAAGGCAGAATATTCATTACAACAGGAATTGGAGCAATTGCACAAATCTTTAATCACCTTGTCAGAAATATACGACGAAGTGAGAGCAAGTGGTGGGAGCTGCCCCAACGAACCAGAATTTAGAGCTTATGCATTGCTGAGTAAGATTAGAGATCCGGAATACGACAAGGGCCTGGAGAGATTACCTTCCCACATATTTCAGGATGATTTAGTACAGCAGGCAGTTTCATTCAGAAGGGTAGTTTCCAATTCAAATTATGTGGAAAGGGGGGTTATCAGGACAGAAAACGGCTTAAATTTCTACAGCAGATTCTTCCAACTAATAAAGGCGGAAAAGGTACCTTTTTTGATGTGTTCCTTCCTAGAGTTGTACATAAACGAGGTAAGATTCTATGCATTCAAAGCACTTTCATACTCCCTGAACAAGAAGCACAAATCAATCCCCTTTCAATATTTTCTGGAAAACTTGCTATTCAACAACAAGGGAGAGTTATTAGAATTTTGCAAATATTATTCCATCGAAGTCACTCCGGATGGTGTTGAGTTGAAAACATTGGTGTATAATTCCCATAGAATTCCAGAAAAGCAACCTCTAAGGCAGCCATATCTCGCCTGCGTTGATAACATGTTACAAGATTCAACTTTTAGATCCATTATCAATTCAGGAAAACCGAACGTCGACACTATCCCTGATCAAGGACACAACATATCAAAACTTGATAACGTTACTAAATCAGCTGGGGAGCAGCAGCGTGGCTTAGAAACTGAAGTGGATACAGGAGCAGAAATGGACACAGACATGGGAAGCGACGATCGGAGAGAAAATTTGGAAACGGCTCTGGATTCTCCCCAGCGATTAGAAACCTTGGCTTTACCCTCACCATCATCTTTTCCTCAGAGTAGAACGGCTTCCACTGGTGTGGACCAACTCCCTTTTACACGGACAGTTCCTAAGATCGAAACTTCAAAAATGCCCTCTAAAAACGAAACAATTGAATTTCGACAGCCACAACCGGTTTTTGGGAACAACAGAAACTTTTTATCTACTGAGTCTGAACAGTCGCGCTTGAAACCTGAACAGACATTTCATATATCAGAAAACAATAAAGAACAAGAGTTGCCACTGGCAGCCAAATCGGACGCTAGAGAAGGTCCGGGAAAGATTTTAGAAAATCAAAAAGATTTGACGAAAAAACAAAACGATAGAATTAGAAAGGAAACTGCATCGGCACTTTCAAATCAAGTTATCAAAGAAGTGGTGCACGGTCAAGCAACAGCTGCGCTTCAGGATTCATTACAACGTGATCGAAAGAGGCAAGCTAAAATTGGACAGATTGCCGATGTACTTTATCGTGCATTCTTACATGAAAAATTGTATCTGATCTATTTGAATTCGAGCGCCGAAATACATTATAATAACAGATTGAAATGCAACTCCTTGGTCAAATGGAGAGATCGGTATTTTTATCAAAGACAAAGAAAAGAAAATGAACAAAGAAAGAAAAAAGATATTCGAAAAGTTGAGAAACAGCTGGGTGTTCCAATTTTGAAGCAGTCATTTGCAAGAACACCTAGCAGTGATGAAGCAGGTAATAGTTCCTTTTCATTTTCCACTTCTCATAAAAAGGATGTCACATTTTCACCAGTTAACAACGAAGTGAACAAATTTGGTGCGCAAGAAGGCAAACAAGCAGAAGTTTGGGAACCTTTACCCATCAAAGAAATATATTTTAAAAAGATTAGCGACAAATTTCTCTGTCTGGAGGCTCTCAATAAAGCCGATGTATTCATATATGGCAAACACTGGAGCTCTATCTGTGGTAATTGGATGGTTAGCAAATTTGGTCTCTCAAACAATGAGAGATCCTGCGAGATATCTAATGACCACTTAATAATGAAACTGCACTGCATCGATAGCTACTATGACCCTTCCGCGTTTGACAATGTCCAATTGCTAGTATTCAACACAGGTGTTACGGACACGAATATTTTCGACTTGGAGTTGAAGCTACAGCAAGACGGGGAAGAACTGATAAAACTTATCACTGGCATCTCCCTCAACACCAACATATGCTTCGGCTTGTTGGTGGTCTATTGGGAGTCTGCAGAGACTCCGCTATCCGAAAGCGTAGTCTCTAAGTGCTTGAAACTTAACCGCATCGCGAAGAGTTTCTGCAGTGTGTTGGAAGAAATCGGAACCGTTAATATCAACTCCAACATGCCACACAGGGTACTCGAAAATGGCCTAATTGGCATGGCTAATCACTACATACCGAAACTCACGGACAGGGGACGTTATGGCAAGAACCTACGAGAGAAGCGGTCCACCCACGCAGACTCACAACTGTTGACCACCAAAGTCATCGATGAAAGAATGAGACGCGTACACGAATCAGAGGAGAAAAAACTCCAAAGAATCCAGGATGAAAGAAACACCTACGCGCATTTGCAATCCCACATTGCTGCATCCCCGAAGCTCAAGAAACGCAAACTGCCAGTGCTACTTTCCAAGAACAAAGACAATCGCTTCGAAACACCACAAGCTAGAAGGACCGACTCCTCGTCTTCTTCTGCCATGCTCTCTCATTTGGCAGTAAAATTAGGAGGATGCGCTCGCTTCAGCGGCTTCAGCTTGGCCCCGGCGACGCCCTCTCACAGTACGAATCTACCCCTATCGCTTCTAGACGGGCACGAAACACCACCAATCTCAGATTCAGATGGACACCCAGCACTGCATGAACCAGCATTGTTTCAAACGCCTGTAACTTGTGCTACAACTACGTCAAATCAGTATGCCCAGGATAGCAGTGTCTCGCAAAGTTCTTCGCCCGGCATGGCACCGTCGGTTCCACAGAAAATCCCCAATAGTATCCTGGAGCTCAAGAGTCTCATAGAATCTGTTAAATCCAAGGTCAATGTCAGCAGCATGCCTTAAAATTTTAATATGAAATATCAAGCAAGATCGGTGCTGTTACATTATTTATTTTCTAAATGATCAATATTTTTAAATTTGATAGTGTATAGTATTAATCGTATATTTTTAGTTACCCGGAGTTAGAACTACGCCACAAAGAAGCATCAATCGTTACCACATTTTTTCCATAGACAAGCCGTTCAGGGTTTCCAAGCCGTTTGCTTCTCGAAGTTATTTCGATAAGCTCATCGCACTGAAGACTGGCGACAGTCTCTAGGAATAAGGCCTTACGAAAAGTGATGGTGTGGAGTCAACTCGAGCCCTCTAAGGCCCACGTTGCTTATGCCTGTGTGGGAGTTTTCTCTTCTGTGTTCTCGCTGGTTTCGCTGTTCGTCAAGGAAAGGCTCTACATCGGTGAGTCAATGGTGGCGGGCATATTTGGACTTATAGTGGGACCACATTGTTTGAACTGGTTCAATCCAATCTCATGGGGCAACACGGACTCGATCACTCTTGAAATTACAAGAGTAGTCTTATGTCTACAAGTGTTTGCTGTGGCGGTGGAATTACCGCGAAAGTACATGTTAAAGCACTGGCTGTCAGTGACTATGCTCCTGGTACCGGTGATGACATTTGGGTGGCTGATCATTGGATTATTTGTATGGATAGTGATACCTGGGTTGAATTTTTCACACAGTTTACTGGTGGCTGCATGTATCACTGCCACGGATCCCATCTTGGCACAGTCGGTTGTATCTGGTAAGTTTGCCGAGAGAGTCCCTGGTCATTTGAGAAATTTACTTTCGGCAGAATCTGGTTGTAACGATGGGCTGGCATTTCCATTTATTTTCCTGTCGTTGAATTTGATCATGTATCCGGGTCAGGGCGGCGAGATTGTTAAAAATTGGATCTGCATCACTATTTTATGGGAGTGCATCTTTGGGTGTCTTTTGGGTTGTATAATCGGTTATTGTGGCAGAAGAGCAATTAGATTTGCGGAGAAATTGAAAATCATCGATCGTGAGTCGTTTCTAGCATTTTACGTGGTTTTGACCTTTATCTGTACAGGCTTTGGATCAATCCTGGGGGTTGACGATCTACTGACGTCCTTTTCTGCTGGTGCAGCGTTTGCATGGGATGGCTGGTTTTCTGAGAGTACTAGAGAGAGCAATGTGTCCACTGTCATTGACGTTTTACTAAACTATGCATATTTTGTCTATTTCGGAGCCATTATTCCGTGGGAGTATTTCAATAATCCAGAAATTGGTGCCAATATTTGGAGATTGATTATTTTATCGGTCGTGGTTATTTTCCTCAGAAGGATCCCAGCAGTTTTGTTGCTAAAGCCATTGATACCGGATATCAAGTCATGGCGTGAAGCAATCTTTGTGGGCCATTTCGGTCCCATTGGCGTGGGTGCAGTATTTGCGGCTATCACGGCAAGAGGCCAATTAGAAAGACAAGATTCACCTGAGGAGACACCTCTCAAGGAATTGCCGGCTAAAGGATCCAGACATTGGCAGATAATTGCCCTCATCTGGCCCATAACCTGTTTTTTCGTCATCACCTCCATCATAGTCCATGGATCATCCGTTGCTATCATCACTTTGGGACGTCACTTGAACAGTATTTCTTTGACAAAGACTTTTACGACACATACGACAAATGGCAATGGGAAGACTTCCTGGATGCAAAGATTGCCCTCTTTGGAGAAAAACGGTAGGTCCTTTTCTTTGCAACGGGTCGACACAGAGGCTCCTTCCTTCTCTGGGCAAACCGTTGTGGAGACTAGTGGTGTTCCCTACACGCCTGCTGGTGGCATGAGGAAGAGACGTAGAAATCGCAAGAAAAGTCGAAGAAAGGAATTGTTGCACGCCCTTTCTGGGAACGGCACTGACGAGGATGAGCTGGGGAGGGAAAGACTACAGCGTGAGAAGGAGGCAAGAGCGGCTACCTTTGCCCTCAGCACCGCTGCTAGAAGTGAAATGGAATCTCCCGCGAAATCTGAAGATTTCACACCTGGTGGATCCGAGAGCGTCACACCGGAAGAATCTGGGAATTTGACCCCTGGCCAGTCCCAAACTACTGAGCAAGCGGTTTTACATGAACCAACGAAAACTGATGTGGATATTCTGAACCATAGAGAAACCATCCATGCCATTAGCGATCTCGACGAATTGGCTAGGAATAAGGAAAATGGCGATATTGACTTAGTGGAAGGAGAATCCCTCCATATGAGCCGTTCAGCCAAATCTCAGACCGATGAATCACATAGCGACCTGGAAGAAAAAGATCACAGGGATTCTGAAGAAAAATCCAGTAGAACATCTTCAGATGCTGAAAGAATGAGGCAAATAAGGGAAGAGGAGAATCAAGCTCGATTTCTTTATACTGAAGACGACCAAGTCATTGTGGAAAATGCCGAAGGTGAAGTCTTGGACGAAGCACGACTCAATGGCCCCAGAAGAGACGAAGAAACGGGTCATTATCAAGGCGGTCACATTTCACCTACTGCAAGCACTAAATCTTCAAACACTTTGCACAGTTTGAAAAAAGTTCTTACTCCACCCTTGGGTGGTATAAAAAAACATTATGGCAGAAAAAATTCCCGTTCCAACAAGTATTTTGCATACAAAATGGACAATCAATTAATCATCGAAGATACTGACGGTGAAGTCTTGAGACGCTATAAGATTAACCCTCATGACGCAAAGAAAGATCAGACGGACCACGCAAAGTCTGGGGGCGTCGTACACAGGGCGCTATTTGCTGTAGGCCTAGGCAACAGGGCGGGCCCTAGTAGTCAGGAAAGTGGTTCACCACCGGAGGGGGAACTAAAAAAGATGGTTCGAAATCCAACTCCGGCCCCGAAAGAGGTTTACAGGAGGCCGGAAGAGTTGGAAGACGAGGACGACACTGGTACAGATGATGCGGAAACAAGCGACAGCTACGGATACTCTGACGACTCATCCCAAGATGATGGCAACGATGTGAGTTCTCTAGAAGATACTGATGGTGAGGAGTTCGAGACTGCAGTCGAAAGAGAAAGACGTCTAAATGCTCTGGGCCACTTGTCTGCTCCAAGAGACCAGGACGACGAGGAAGAGCCACCCACACCGTTGGTGGGGCAACAAGAGGCTAAAACTAACACGGCACAAAAGGTTAAAAATTCTTTCGGCAGGAAATTTCACTTTAAATAGTAGACTGCAGGCACTTCTCGTATGTAACTGGTAGCATAGTGCGTTGAACTATTTATTAATTTTGTTACCCTTCTTTGTGCACCGGACTTGGAAAGAGTTTTAGTCAATTCTACACAGAACTTTAAATGCGAAGCACTTCAAATATAAAAAAGCGTCAAACTTAAGTAGTTTGAGCGGCCTATAGTTTCTAATGCTTACTTATGGGTCCGCTGAGCCCGTTGTTTGGTCTATTTCCAGAAGGAAACAACATTCAAGTCGTAGGCTCCAGAGATGATAGCTACCAAGAGTCCACGACTCCTGAGGACCAGGACCGCATATCGACCTCCCCAGGTACTGTGGATACGGACATTTTGCGGGATATAATCGATGAAGAAGACTGGCATGGATTGAATGGATATCAGGATAGGGCTCAAAACCAGAGGTTCTACCTAAGCGAGAAGTATTTCTCAAAGAAAAAGGAAGAAATCGGTAAAATGGATGCCAGTTCGTTGTCTTCATCCATTGACTACGGAAGTAGCGATTTTGCCAACTATAATCGAAAGTTGGCTCGCGAGTACGAGTTAAGGGACAAGTTGGAAAATTTGCTTCGGCAACAGGACACTAGAGACGTGCAAGTTCTCAACGAAGGTTCTCTGTGTGAGCATTACTCTGCTGGAGAAGATTTGGAAGAAAATTCAAAGAATGGTAAGTTTGTTAGATTTAAGAAATTTGCAGGATTCTTCAAGTCGAAAGGTGCTCAGGGGCATAATAAGCATACTCCATCCGATACGTTGCCCCAATCCTCTATCCAAACATATGTGATAGATAATGCTAGTGTGGGGAATATTGCCATTGACGAAGGTGTAGCGATGAACAACAAGCAAGCCAATGCTTACGAGGCGTTTCAGCAATTTAATCCAGAGGGCGAGTATCATCGAAACATTAAGACAGATATTGAAAACTTCATTTTTGGCTCAGCGAATGACTCTTACCATGTGGAAAGAAAACTTCGCGTCAGACACATTCAAATGATCGGTATTGGATCTTGTTTGGGTGTAGGCCTCTTCTTGACTTCGGGCAAGGCATTTTCTATCGCAGGTCCGTTTGGAACTCTACTAGGATATGCTCTGACGGGCAGCATAGTTCTAGCGACACTGCTGTCCTTTACTGAACTGTCCACTCTAATTCCCGTTTCCTCTGGCTTTTCAGGACTGGCCTCCAGGTTTGTTGAGGATGCGTTTGGATTTGCATTGGGTTGGACCTATTGGTTCTCGTGCACAATTACGATGCCTGCCCAAGTTGTGGCATGCACATTTTACCTACGTTACTACAACAGCATGAATTTGAGCAGGGGGGGTATCGCGGGGTTTACCACACTCTTCATGTTATACGCGGTAGCTGTTAATTTATTGGATGTCAGGTTCATGGGAGAGATTGTTTACATCACCGGTCTCTTTAAGATTATCATTTCCATTATGATGATCTTAGCTATGGTGATTCTCAACGCGGGTAATGGTACCGGATTTGACCAAGTGGGGTTTCGATTTTGGGATTCTTCAAAATCCCATTCAAATCTTACTTATGGACTATTTCGACCAACATTTGACTTGAAGGACACTGGGGATGGCAGCAAAAACGGTATCAAGGGAGGAGGCGGCAGATTTTTGGCGTTGGCTTCAACAATGCTCATTTCAACTTTTGCCTACGCTGGCGTGGAAATGGCGTTCGTGGCTAGCGGTGAGGCTAAAAATCCTAGGAAGACGATACCGTCGGCCACAAAGAGAACCTTTTGCATTGTTCTGATCATTTACGTTTTTACAATTTTCTCAGTGAGCCTTAATATTTACTCAGGAGATCCACGGTTATCAGCTTATTTCGCTGGGACCTACGATGATCGTTCTGAGGCTGCAATCAAGGGAATCGGCACTGCGTGGCAACTGAGCCACAAGTGCCCTGTCAATGTTTACTCCGACAATACTCCTGTTGATGACGGAAATTCAAGCCCCTGGGTACTTGCTTTGCAAAGTTATGGGCTTTGCACATTTGCAGCGGTATTTAACGGCATCTTGATTTTTTTCACCGCTGGTGCAGAAATATCCTCGCTTTTCAGCAGCTCCAGAACTCTTTATGCCATGTCAGTACAAAGAAAGGCTCCTGCAATTTTCGAAAGATGCGACAGACGAGGCGTGCCGTATGTTTCGGTGATATTTTCTGGCATATTCGGAGTCGTTGGTTATCTGGCAGTTGATAGTACGTCGGCGGATAATTTTAACGTGCTTTCCAACATGTCGAGCGCTAGCACTTCCATCATATGGATGGGACTCAACGTTTCGTTCCTAAGGTTTTATTATGCTCTCAAGACAAGAAGTGATATTATTTCTAGAGATGAGCCATCCTACCCGTACCGCTCACCCTTCCAACCATACCTAGCGTTCTACGGTCTTTTCGGCTGCTCGCTGTTTATCATTTTCATGGGATTCACTAATTTTATCCATCACTTTTGGAACGTCAAATCCTTCTTCTCAGCATATGGTGGCCTAATAGTATTTGTTGTGTGCTACGTGGGTTATAAAATCATCGGTACTTCTAAGTTTCAGAGACTGGACCAGCTCGATATGGACACGGGAAGACGCGAGATGGACAGAGTAATATGGAATGAATATAAACAATACTCTGGACCTTACCGTGAAAGATTGAGGCACCTCTTCAATTGGTTGTATTAACGCTATTTCTGAATTTGTACTTTATACCTGTATACGGAACTGAAATTTTTTTGCACAAATTGTGCATGATGAGCTGCGATGAGCTTCGAAACAGCTTTTATAATATTCCCATTTCTCTGGAGTTTGGCTTGGATTAGTCCTTGAAATTACTCATGAGCGACTTGGAGACAGCTGTCGCGCAGGCAAGGCGATATTTAGGTGACCATGATTCTAAGGCGGCTTTAAAAGTATTAAAACCATACAAAAAATCACTGAAAACTAAAAATGCATCTAACGTGATATTGCATCAGCTATTTGCAGAAATATATTTGGAAGCTGATCAACTGGATAAGGCTTATCCTTTGCTGGCTCGTGCTTGCGAGCTGGATATGGATGGTGAACAAGGAGGGTCTGAGAAGTTTTTCCTAGTGGGCCAAGCTACTGGTGGCCACGTTGGCATTAAGTTGTTGTTCCAAGGGATCGATAATATTTCTAAAAACGTTGGCGATGCAGTTACTCAAGAGCAGGCTGAACAAATAGTAAATGGCCTGCTGACTGCGATTGACATTTGGATGACTGATTTGTGCATGGAGGAAAACGCCGAGTCTCAGTGCGAGGAATTGATTGGCAAGGCGATGGAAATTTCTGAGGGAAAATCACCAGAAGTATGGTCCATGTTGGGTTCGATACACATATCGCAGCAACGATACCGCGAAGCCTGCGAAGCATTTGAATCGTCATGGAGGTTTTTTGAAATCAAGAAACAACAATTGGAACAAGCTATTCGTTCCAATGAGCATTCGTCCCACGAGGAATACGCACAGTTGGTACAACCCTACTTGTCATTGTGCAAAATGTGCATAGAAATGGGGCTGTACGAGGTTGCATTGAAGATCCTGGGGTCCGTAAAGGATATAAATGAGGACAACGTGGAGTCGTATTATTTGGAAGGGTTCACGCTTTACCTCATGTGCAAATTAGAACTTTTCAAACTTTCCCATTCAGAAGCCAACGTGAACGCAGACAACATATACGAATTTAATGAGCATTTCGAAGAGCTGCCGCTGGATTTGACCAGCGAATTGATATCCGAGTTGGTACAAGATGCTAGAATAGCGCTGAGCTTTTCAGCTAAATTGGCACAAAATGCTGATGGCGAAGATGAGTTTACTAAGGAATTGTTTGATGGGAGTTGTAAAGTACTAGCAGAACTTGGTGGTCCGGTGGATGACAGCGAGTTGGTCAGAGTAATCAAGGGTGATGAAAGCATTGTGATAGACGAGCAAGATTTTGAATTTAAAGATGAACAGTAACAAAAACAACAACAAAAAAAACAAACGCACCTACCTATTTGTAAACCTAGTCATTTCCATTTTGTAAAAAATTGGTTTTTATTCCCTATAATATATAATAGCACACAAACACTCTCTAAGTATCTGATATCTTGAGCTTATCTGCTAAATCCTCTTGAAAATGATCTATGTCTTCCCACTCATCATTATCTTCGTGACCGGACTCACTTGAAAGATGCTTCCCACCAGTAGAAATAGCATCCGGTTGAGTTTGGTCCGTTGAAGATGTATCCTGCAGGCCTTGTATGATGAGATGCGTTAGATAAAAAGGTCTTGCCCTGTCCTGAAAATCTTCCTCGTATTCGTCCCAATTCGCATCGTTTTCATTGACGTAGGTGACAAATTCCTCTGGTACCAACCCAGTCTTGGTCCTGTTCTGGTTTTCAGCAACAAGCCAACCTTGACCATGTCTGTAACTAATGAACATGATGTCACCTTCTTTTAAGCCTAGCTCGTTATCGTTTTCTGGCTCGAAGTCATAAAGGGCTACCGCTAATCGATTTATCACGTAGTCAGTAGGTAAAACAACACTCTGCCTTTTATCACGGTCCTCTGTGCTCCCTTCCTCGTCATTAGATTCGTCAGTCTCTTGCTCTAAAGATACGTTATGGTCCGTATAACCATGGTGCAATGGGTCTGAAGCAGCGTAGGCAAAGTCCTTTATCGATATATATCCTGAATCTCTTGAATTGATGGTTTGTTCTTCCAAAGCGCCCTGCGATAGGCCATGGTCTTGCGGCACTGCCGAGCCAGTGCCAGCTCCACTGGCCCGATTCGTTACTCCATTACTCTCGACATCTCCAGTGTCTTTCTGATCGATGGCTCTAGGCATCTTGAGCTCAGCTTTGCCAATCCTTTTAGCTGAAGCAATGTCGTTGAAATTAGTCTTTACTTGCAGGGCCGGTCGAACTTGAGCTGTGTAAACTTTTCAACAAGTAACAAATATTGGAAGAGGCAAGGACAAGAAGAAACTATGACAACCTCCCACAGGCCGCAACTGGAAGCTAGAAGTGGTGCGAAGGCTGATTCATATGTACCTACTTCTACGAGGCATGCAAGGCTGCTTCCAGGACACAAGAAGCTGAAGTATCGCAGGGCCAGGAAGAGCGTAGATCAGTTGGCTGATGGAGAACAGAAGGACCTTGCTACTGATGAGAGGAATAGCGAAGAGGAAAGAGACGAAGAAGAGGTAGAGACAGAAGAAGAGACAGAAGAAGAGACAGAAGAAGAGGAAGGGGATTCTGACGATCAAGAAGCTCTTTTACAAGAGCTGAATAAAATTAGGCGCGAGAGAATGGTGGAGAAAGTACGACAGGAGCAGAAACATGATGATGTTATTAAACAGACACAGTTGCCTGTTCCGGATCCCTCGAGCAGTTGGCGCAACACCACCTTTGGCCGGAATAGGGTCTCAAAGCAGAATTCAAAAGATACTCAGGCTCAAGGATATGTCAATGACATGACGAAGAACGCTTACCATGAGGATTTTATCCGTCGTTTTGTGAAGTAAGTGCATGAGAATTAGTTATATATATACAGAATTTTTTTGGAGAATTATACAAACTGCGAGACATCCTTGACAAACTGCTTGAAATCTTGACGACTCAATGATTCGCCACCGACAAAGTCCACCTGAGTGTAGTTACCGCCGCTGCTACCTCCTTTTATATCAGAAAATTGCACCAAATATTTGTCCTTATACATTAGGCGCAGTATTCTGTGGTAGGTGGCATTGACGTAGTCGTACTGGACTGCCACAGTTTCGTGCTCTCCGGGCAAACTGACATTCATCGACTTTGGTATTACAAGTTTTCGTTTACTGCGGAAAGTCAACTGTGCCTCTTGCAAAAATTGAATTACGCCTGGTTGGCGAGAAAGCCAATCCTTTTGGTTTTCTTCAAACGCCTCCGTCAATTCGGCAACAAGGTCTACGCTAACCTTTAAATCTCTGGGCTGTTGTGGGGTCTGCAAAAATAAATTCCTTTGTTGTAACTGTGTCAGACACCGTACAGAGCTCACCACTGCATCATCGTACTCATCGAGCTCAAACCAAAGCTCTATCGGCGGTGCATTTTCCTTTGGATTAGAAATTCCAGATAAATCGGGGATGAAACTTAGTTGCACGTAGTAGTCGTGCTGATCCACTGTGTACAAGTCTTCTTTACTTTCCAAAGAATCGTAAAGAGGCAACTCCAGTAATTTTGTAGTCACTTGGGGAATTCTAGGCTCAAAGAGAGTCTGTTCCTTCCTGTCCCCATTACCACGCGTGGTCAAAATTTGGCCGAGCGTCAAGCTAAATACTTGCTTAGGCTCGCTGTCCAATTTTAAGGGCATCATATAGGAGGTCGAATTGCTGTTTTGTTCCACTAAGAAATCGTACCATTGATCAAGTTCTTCATCGGTAATGGCAGATTCAGTTACAGTCTCTGGGCTTGATTCGACACTTTTTTTTGCCACAGGAGTTTGCAGTCTGTACCATTCCTTGTTTCTATTGATCCAATCAAGGCATTCTATGTCAGTGAATGGGAATCTTCTAAATGTGTCCACATCTCCGTTGCTACAGAGTTCAATCTTCTGTGATAACTGAGGATGGTATTGAACCCCCCAAAGCAACAGGTTTTGTGCCTTAGACAACCTCTTATCACCGAAAGCAGAAATTCGATAGAAATTTTCGATAGACTCACTTTCCAGACTCGACAGCTCGAAATATGCAGCACTTTCCCTTTGAATCAGAGAAATCAAATCGCGAAACTGGCTCTGAGACATCACATCACCTCTCGCGGAATGATTCTGGATGAATTGCCCTACTGGCATCATGCAGGTGTTCACGTTAGCCAAAATATTGGATAACGAAACTTCAACGTATCTGATAATGGGAGCAGTGGCACGTACAATCATGACATTTTCATCTAATGCAACGGCCAATGTGGCACCGATACGTGAGAAATTGTTGAGAATTTTACCGTTGTTTGTCAAAAGAAGCAAGTACATGTCTCTAGTTTCAATGTCAATGATACGTTCCAAAATTAAATCCTCTGACTCGTCCATTAAATCGTTGGGCTCACATTTCCAATAGTTATCCATAATTGCTCTCATAAGCACTGTCTTGGTAGTTCTGCTATGTGCCGCGCCATAATTTTTCTTTGTATAAGCTCTCAGCTGCGGCAAAGTATAGGCAGAATCTAGCAGTAGCCTCAACTGATCGTACCTGCGTCTGGACATCACTGTTGTAGATGGTTTCTGATAGTCGATGGATCGTATCGCTTGCTCCTTGGATACAGAACTTTTGAATACTAGTAGTTTCTTTCTCTGAGCCTCAATCTCTTGCAAAATCTTACTGGAGGAAATGCTCCTGGATTGTCCCTCATTTCTCGAACTTCGGCTGTCTGAGGACTGACTTGTATTGCATTCCGCCTCTGCACCTAACTCTACACCTTCCAAAATTGATAGCTTCTCTTGGTTCCTTTTGAAGTAATTGGGAGTTCTTCTTCTCTTCAAAAGACCCGCCTGCCTTGGGTCTAGAACGACAATATTAGCTTTAGTTGGTTTCAGTTTCTTTCCCCTGGTTCGAATCTTCTCGTCCTCCAGACTTGCAGCACCGTCACTCACATCTACAACATCCACTGGTAGCTCTTCAACGTTATCGGTAGGTTCATCTTTCGAAGAGTAGAATAACCTACTTTTAATGCATCTAAGGACACTAGGGCGAGTCAACGAATAGTGAAACCTGGATACCAGCATAAAAAATGTCTGAGAACTGCTCCAAAATTTAGGATCAATCCAAAAGATGCTGTATACCTTTGTTTGGGCGCTTTGATTAGCACAGTCAGTAGCTCATCGATTCCTAAAATTTTTCAAATAATAAAAGGTCGAGCTCTGTGGAGAGAATCAAGAAATGCTCGCTCGAGATCTGGAGCATTGTACAGGCATCATTGATCTCTAAGCTTCGTTTACGGGATGAGTGGGAGGCGTGATATAGTGGCCGATTATTTTGATGTGTTCAATAACGAAGTTCAGCAATTTTTGTATCCCGCTAGCGACCTCGAATTGAGAGGTTCACGGATACACGCTGACAGCAGAGTCAAACGGTTGGAAGATCCGAGAGATGATGAATATTCTGAGATTGAGAGCTCCAGCTCTAGTGATTCCGATATCGAGAGTGGTAACGAGGTCAACGCCAGCAATAGTTCAGAGAGCAGCAACGAGAGTGACAGCAGGTATGTCACGGCAGAGGAGAGTGCCGGCGAAGAAGAACAGGGTCCCTCCAAGCTAGACAGTTATGCATTGGGAACTCATTGGAATGTCGCCGAGAAATCGGTTTTCTTCCACTGTCTGTCCAGATATTCCATCCACAGGCTCGACGAATGGCGAGACAGACTGCAAAGTAAATCAAAATTAGAAATACTGATATATTATCAAGTGCTGCAGCGCAATTTGAAAGAGCTACAGAGCTCGAATATACTCGGGGGTCTACTGTCAAACGAGGAATTGCCTATTGCGTATGAAATGGATGACTTTTACGTGCAGTTCGAGGAATTCATGAGCCGTCAAGTGAGAATTGAGTACGAGCAACCCACGACAGAAAATGAACAGTCTTTAGTATCGCTGGCTAATTGGAACAAAAGATGGCAGGCCATCTACTGCAAGACTGGGATCGAAGAACTTGTACCGCTGAGCTCCGAACCTCTTCACTACTCCGAGGAAACGATGGGATTGTTGACCAGCTGTGCCAAGGCCTACACTAAGAGACTTCTCTGGTATGCTGTGCTCAGCGAACTCGACAAGTTGAGTATTTCTAAGCGGCTGTTGTTCCCCGACGCAGACACGACGCAAGATGATGACTTGGTTCTGCATGCAGGCGATGAACAGCTACCGCACGTCGTTACAAAGTCCAGTGTCTACAAAGCCATAAGTATACTCAAGCAAGAAGGATTTGAAACTCCTACTTTACCAGAAACCGTGCTACGTACGCTGGAGAAATTCGAAGTGGAACCCAAACCGAACGGTAAACTATTCAAGAACCGTCAATTCACCATGGCGCTGCTGCCCACCCTACTACAACACACTGATATGGCTTCAGCTTCACCCCAGCCGCAAGGAGAGCTACAAGAACCTTTAACTCCTCAGAATGCCTATCCCAACCCTATCCACAAGAAGCTCTACACGCTTCACCATGGCAAAAGAAGAAAAATCGAAGAACCCTTTGTGCAAGATGACTCGCTCAATTGTATCGATAACCCATTAGAGCTCAACCTATGCAACTGGGAGGCTCAAGTCCTTGACACAAGTGACAAAAGGAAATCAATGCTACACCAGCATGCGCTCATGACATACTACAATGACAAAAGAGAAAAGCAGCCCACAGAAATTGAGCCAGCATCATTAAAGAACGCAATGCCATGCCCGGTGCCAAAGCTGCCCGCCACGCTGTTGAGTCGGTTCCTGCACTCCAACTCATGAAGGATATCTCATTCCTCTAAATCTGCTTTCGGGATTCGCTTCCCGATGAATTTTTGTCGGCTGCCGGATTCCGTCGTGATGAGCAAGGCAAGAAACATGAGCTCGATAGATCCATTGCCATGCACCTATCTAAGATCACAATCGCCGGTTTGGGGCCGCTTGCGAGTTATATAAGGTATGAAGGTGTTGGTGTGGAAATGGAGTTGTGTTCTTCGAGTTGACGAAGCAACTTGAAGGACTCTCAATTTCGAACCTTCACCGGTGAAAAAAATGTCTTCGAGAACTGGAACCTCTCAATTGCGTACCTTTTACAGATCTTTAAGACCTTATATCAGGACTTATGGCGTAAACGGGCAACGCTTTGTCTCACAGACCCCGTATCATAAGAACAGTGCCATGTCTTTTGAAGATTCAAAAAGTGCAGCCAAAATGGGGGCCCAAATAGATGCACCTAGTTCTGCCGCGTATCTCAAGACTTTATCGAGGCGAGAACTTCTTTCTTTGGGCATCATCGGCTGTGTGACGACGAGCAAGCATTTATTGAACTTTGTGATCAAGGTTTTCCCATTTGTGCCAGTGTTCTTTGTTAAACTGCTGGTGTCTAAGTTGTACTGCGGTGGCGACAATGTAGAAGAAGTTAGACAGTGTGGTAAAGAGCTACAAAAGCGCGGTATCAGCAACATGATGCTTTCTTTGACCATAGAAGATGCCGAGGGTGCCAAGAACGTGGATATCAACTATATTGTCAAGGAGACAATAAAGTCTGTGCATGAAGTGTTGAAGCCTAACATGCTTCAACAGTTGGAGGCTGCTGTGGATGTGGATGATGTGGCTCCTGGCTACATTGCATTGAAACCATCTGCACTGGTGGCCAACCCAGGCCGGGTGTTACTCAATTTCAAGGACCCCAAGTGGAAAGAGCAGCGTGACCAGCTCGTCAACAACTGTGCTGCTATCACCCAGACTGTTTACGATTTAAACCAGGAGTTACGTAAGCAATATCCTTCCAGAAAGGCACCATTTTTTGTGTCCACCATTGATGCTGAGAAGTACGATCTACAGGACGGCGGCGTTTACGAGTTGCAGAGAATTTTGTTCAAGAAGTTTAATCCTGCGTCCAGCCCAATTGTGTCATGTATTGGTACCTGGCAATTGTATTTAACAGACTCCGCCCAGGAATTGCAGTCTGAGTATGAAAGAGCTGAGCGTGAAGGTTACAAGCTAGGTCTGAAGTTGGTACGTGGTGCATATATCCATTCGGAACCTAACCGGGAGGTAATAATCCAACCGACTAAGGAGGCCTCTGATATCAATTATAACACCGTGATGACTAAGGTGATTGCGGACCTGCTTGGCAAGGGCAGCAAATCCACTTACGGTCATTTGGTGGTTGCCTCTCATAATTATTACACTCAAATGCTAGCTACTGAGCAATTGGCAGGCGATGACCATTCCTACGGCAAGTGCAATGTCGTGTTAGGGCAGCTATTAGGTATGGCTGACAATGTTACTTACGATTTGATAAAAAATCACGGTGCTAAGAACATTATCAAATACGTACCCTGGGGCCCCCCATTGGAGACCAAGGATTATTTACTGAGGAGGCTTCAAGAGAACGGTGACGCAGTGAGAGCTGACAATGGCTGGCCCTTAGTGAAAGCGATCGCTAAGACAGTCTTAAGGCTTTGATTTTTCCTTTTCTTTCTCTTGCTATTTGATATGTAATGATATAGAGCTTATACAGTATGACAAGGTTAGAAGGATACTGAGTTTTTTTTTTTTAATCAAATGATCAATTCAGGATTTAGCAGACCTCGATGAGCACGTCCTAAATAAATTATCAGACTAATCAATATCTGTCACTATACGTATTACTTCTCATCTCTGTCCCTCTAACAGGACTACTAATTTTTTATATCACATTTTAATTCTAGGCTAATCTCTATTATCCAGAGAGAAAGCGCACGAATAGGGCAAACGATATTTTCAATTTTATGAGGAGAAGGAAACGAAAAAAAAGACCCTGCTTGTTCAATTTGCTTGTTCTAGTACATCTCATTACACAGTTCGAATGGCGCCCGCATGTGTGTAATGAACTACGGTTCAATTACTACTGAATATATCAGTATGTTCCTTGGATCGATAGAATATATTAGTTCTAATTAGAATAGCTTGATGTCTTGTGATAAGTACATAGCGAGGATCTAGATGAACCTATGATGTCCTTATATATTGATAATATTGGTATATTGAGGTGTCACTTATTAAGTGAGGTTTGGTCATATG
>JAJLTM010000070.1:0-30834 GCA_030568175.1 Zygosaccharomyces lentus
TGTTGTACACTACCAGCCGGTTCCAAACTGGATGGTTGACCGCTCATTTCGCCGGCACCCATTTTTTTGCCTCCCTCTGTGTTAGCTTCTGCTGCATAATAAGCGTTCAAAGCTTCACCAATATCGCCAAATTCTTGTAAGTACTGCTGCGCTGTGTTAAAGGAACAGTTGGCAAGAGCCATAAAATGCTGGATATTCTGGTCAGGAACACCGGACATGCTTAATTGAGGCTTTGTCAACCTGTCTTGTTGTTTCGTAGCGGATATTTAAAATGATCCCTTTAAAAGGTTGGTCAACTTTTCCAAACGAACTGAAGCCAAATTTGCCACCTCGAGATATCACGTGAACATACTGTAAAATAAGATCAACGGTTACGAGGAGCAATTTTAGAGTCGATTAAACGCTGAAACGAGTATTCAAGTACAGTTTGACGTAATTTTAATTGTTTTACATTGTAGTTGTTGTATAACGTAAGGCAATGTAAAAATACTGCGACGACATCAAAAGAAATAAGACCTGATATAATAATAATACAATGGAAGAGATGAAAAAAAAAATTTAATTATTAAAATGTAGTGACCCATTTCAAATAAACGAATGTTGAATGCGTTATATTATACAAGTGTTAAAAAATTATGCGAGGTGTAAAGACCGATGTTGAATCCCAGTTAAGTGTACCAAAGCCGTGTGATTATTTCTTGTACTGTTCACGGAAGTACTTGGCAGCAGCAACCATGTTGGTCAAAGAGGCCTTAGTCTCTTCCCAATCTCTGGTCTTTAGACCACAGTCTGGGTTGACCCAGAATTTGTCTGCTGGGTAAGATTTCAAAATGTTTGCAATCTTGGAAATGAATTCCTCCTTGGAGGGAACTCTTGGGGAGTGAATGTCAAACAAACCCAACCCAATGTGGTTTGGATAGTCCTTGAACTCTGCAATGTAGTTAGGGTCGTCCTTCTTGGAGAATTCAATCGAAACAACGTCGGCGTCTAGAGCCTTGATGTGACTTGGGTCCAAATCGGAGTAGCAGAAGTGCGAGTGGATCTGAGTCTTGTTCTGCACACCGGAGGTGGCCACTCTGAAAGCCTCTGCGGCCCATTTCAAGTAGGCGCTTCTCTCGTCACCAGCCCTCAAAGGCAAACCCTCTCTGATCGCGGGCTCGTCGACTTGAATCACTTTAATACCAGCAGCCTCCAAATCGTTGACCTCGTCTCTCAAGGCCAAAGCCAACTGCAAGGCCTGAGTCTCCTGGTTAACGTCATCTCTGGGGAAAGACCATCTTAGGCAGGTGACTGGACCAGTCAACATACCTTTAACGGGCTTGGTGGTGATCGACTGGGCGTACACGGATTCCTTCACGGACATAGCCTGAGGTCTGGATAGGTCGCCGACGATGATTGGGGGTCTCACGTATCTGGAACCGTACGATTGAACCCAACCGTTGACGGTAAAGGTGTAACCTTGGATCTTCTCACCAAAGTATTGAACCATATCATTTCTCTCTGGCTCACCGTGAACCAAGACGTCTAGGCCAATTTGTTCCTGGAATCTGATGACAGACTCGATCTCGGAGTTAATGAATTTCTCATACTCCTCGGCGGAGATGGTACCCTTGGCGAACTTGTTTCTGTTGATTCTGATGTCCTTGGTCTGAGGGAAGGAACCGATAGTGGTAGTAGGGAACAAGGGCAAGTTGAACACGTTCTTCTGCTCGGCCAATCTCTGTGCGAATGGAGAGGCACGAGTCGACATCTTCTCATTGATGGAGGCGACTCTCGTCTGAACAGCAGCATCGTTGGTCCTCTTGGAGGCGGCTCTGGCAGACACCGACTTGGCATTGGCCGCCAATTCGGCCTTCACGTCACCGCCAGAGACATTCTTGGCGATAATCACGACTTCCTTAACCTTTTGAGTGGCGAAGGAGAACCAATCCTTGATCTCTTCATCCAATTTGGTCTCGTTCTCCAAGTTGACTGGGGTGTGCAACAGAGAAGAAGAGGTAGCGACGATGACCCTGTCGGCACCCAATTTCTCAATAGCCTTGTTGACCAACTCAGAGGACTTGGCAAAGTTGTTCTTCCAGATGTTTCTACCGTCGACAATACCAACGGACAAAGTCTGGTTCTCGTTGACCACGCTCAAGGCCTTCTCGAACTGGCATGGGGCTCTGACAAAGTCGAAGTGCAGGCCTGCCACGGGTAGATCCTTCACAGCGTCCAAGTTGGGGACCACGGTGCCGAAGTAGGTGGCCAAAGTGATCTTGGGTAGACCAGACTGCTTAGCGAAAAACCCGTAGGCCTTTCTGATGGCGTCCTGAGTAGACTTCTCCAAGTCAAGCACAAGGACGGGCTCGTCCAACTGAACCTCGGTGGCGCCAGCGGCGTGCAACTTGGCCAAGATCTCCTGATAGAGGGGCAACAACTTGTCCAAAAGGGACAATGGCTCCAAGTCCAAGGAGTCCTTGTCAGCCTTACCCAAAAGCAAGAATGAAACTGGGCCCAATAGCACAGGCCTGGTCTGGACGCCGAGCTCCTTGGCCTCCAAAAATTCGTCGACTGGCTTTTGGCCGTTCAATTTGAATTGAGTCGAGTGCGAGAAAGTGGGTCTCACATAGTGGTAGTTGGAATCAAACCATTTCACCATCTCCAACGCAGTGACATCCACAGCCTTGTCGGCACCGGTGGCCTTTCTCTGCAGACCTCTACCCATGGCAAACATGATGTCCAACAATGGCAGATCAAACTTGGTGTAACGCTCTGGAACCACGTTGAACAACAACGACAAGTCTAGCACCTGGTCGTAGTACGAAAAATCGTTGGATGGGATGATGTCCACACCTGCATCCTTCTGCAATTTCCAGTTAGCAGCTCTGATATCCTTACCGACTTTCAACAGCTCATCGACAGAGGCCTTGCCCTTCCAGTAGGACTCTGTGATTTTCTTCAATTCCCTATTGGGACCAATTCTGGGGAAACCAAGGATAGCAGATTGAACCATTCTTCGTGATTGCTTTTGAATATAGTACTTTGCTGATTTCCTGAGCAAAAAGATCCCTAACTGCCTTTTGTCAAGAAGAGTGTCCACTTATATACCTTTGCAATTTTTTTCTTCCATTGGAAACTGAAAAATTAAATTGATTCGAAGGACGGCTTGATAAAACAATCACATGGTATATGGCCTTGAATCGTGCTTATTTTCCTTCTGAATCAGGCGGTCTTATTTAGGCGTAATTACGTATTAAAAAGGCAAGTGTGATCTAGGTGGGTTCCCTACGGCCAGACAGTTGTTTCGTTTGGCGCCCAGTCGCCGGATGTACTTGGTGGTTGGTTAACCATTGGCTGGGAAGCTCTGCAAGACCAGCTGAAATTGTTGAGAAGTTGCTGAAGAAGTCAATATTTTCGTAAAGACTAGTGAAAAAAGCCTGAAACAAAGAAAAAATGAAGAAAAAGTGGAAAAAAAAGAATATCGGTATAACACCGACGAGTCACGTGTAGTGAAAAATTTGCAATGCCACCACAGAATACGCACGTGATCTGCGCCACATATTCGGAGATCACGTGTGAATCACGCCGTCATCAGCTGGAACTTTTCACTTTTAATTCTTCTTAAACAAGCGCCAAGACTAAGAGTATTTCAACCATCTGGGTCGGCCACAACAGCACGGGCAAACGTAGATATGGTGAAGAAGGCGTCTTGTGTAATAGTAATTCTTTTATCCATTTATTTTTGTTAGCGCCGTGCCAGCGACAATAAAATCGCAAGGCACTATTTGTAACCATATTTCGCCTGTGCGAAAGTAAAATCGGCGAAATAGAAGGTCTGCAATATACGCAGCTGCCGCTGGAAACTATGGTTTTTGGTCGACAGCGGAGCAAGTAGCGCTGTTGTGCCACCGTATGGGGTTTCTAGCCTAAAAAACATAGTAGCGTCAGCGATCTAAAATAAAAAATATATAAATATATATATATATATATTTAATCAAGTGGTTGACGTGTTGATTTACCCCATCAGTCTGTCCAAACCGTATTATTACTGCTAAGGAGAGTCGAAGTCGCTGCAGTGCGGGTAATGCTGTTTTTTTCCTTCTATCTTCATTACTAAGGTACACTTCGCTTCACGTTTAAAATAGGCAACCCGCAGTTACCTTCTACATAGTTTCTCTCTTGATTATGCTCGGTTAAACATGGGTAAAGCTGCAGGCACCATAGAGGCGGATTACCGCAAGCTTCTCTCCAGGAATGATGAGTTGATGAAGCAGGAGACCACTCTTAAGAGGGAATACACTACGCTCTTGAGAAAAATATCTAGTTTATGCTCCGTGCTGGATCATTTGGAAAGTGATGTTCCTGATGAACCTGGCCTCATATCTGACAGAGCCCTCAAGAAGGTGCCTGGTCTGCAGTGGCACAATGATCAGGTCAAGCTTTTGCAGACGCTTACCGAGCAGAACACGGAGATGACCATACCAGTGGAATTGATAGACTCGTACAAACTGTATAAGGGTACTCCTTTGCTACATAGGGACGTACAGTAGTGGCAACTGGAAAAAAAAATATTCTGAAAAAAAAAAAAAAATATGCATGAACGTTACTTGGTGTTGATGGTTCGCCGTCTCTCATTTCTAATAACGTTTTCCAGTACTTTTTTATTGATGAAAAGTCCACAAAGGAATTTGCGGACATGCGGTTTGAACCTGTATTGGGACATCATGTCAAGTATTTTGTAGAACATGATCTCACTCTCGAATAGACCTGGACCGTATTTCTTGTTCATCTCTGTGATGCCCTTTATGGCATTTCCTGAAAGGATGTGGTTGCCAAGTTGTGATACAATGTCCAAAACGTCATCCACGGTTTTTTCCTCCTCACTGTTGTATTTGTGCTCCTGACTCAAGGCAGTCCTTATATAGTACCTTTCCTCCGTCTTTATGATATCTTGCAACGAACCGTCATACAGCGGATTTTCTATCATGTTTTTTTCGTTCAGCAAGACGCTCAGGTTTAAATTGACAGGCTTCACTTCACCTATCATCCCGCCAAACTCGGTATTGAATTCGATGACGGGCTCCTCGTAGTCGCCTTGAGCCCACCAACGTTTCTCATTATAGGATAAAAACCTGTCCAGGCGACTTGGAAATGTTATTCCCATCGGTGAACCTTGTACGTTGAGGCAACAGCTCCATCCCATCTCGTCGAGAATCTCACATCCCTCTGCCGTCTTGCTAATCAACCCCAAAGCCAATAAGGCTGTGAACCTTACGGATGTGACACTCGCGTAGTATGCAATTTCAATGATGTCCTCCACGACGGCATACTCGTCCAGGAGGCTCACACCCAACTCAGTGGACCCTATATAACCAATGCACCATAGCGCTGACTTTAATTGAACGATATCCTTTATGAGCGGGTCCTCTACAGATCTGAGAGTTTGTCTGAATGCCTTCATGACGCTGATAAATGTTATTAAGTCCCTGCTTTGTCCAATTAATGCTATGCCATCCTCTGTCTTCGCAAGACTTTCGTAAAAATGCTGTGGCAGATGATCCATACCCGCCATTCTCCTCGAAGAAGTGCTAAAGGTACCATGTTGGTTGTAATTCAAAAAATTCTCCACCAAAAACACGTACTCCTTATTCTTAGTGGCCAACCAAGATTTTCTTTCCTCCTGCACAAAATTGATCTCATTTAATAATTGGAACCCGTAAGTTGTACCTAGAAGCTCAAAAATAATCGGCGACCTGATAAAAACTAGTTGATTGAGCGAAGTCTGTAGGCAAGAACCCAAGGTATGCGAGCTTTCGTTTTTGACCACATACTCGTAAAGTGCCTGGTCAGCTGTGGCAACGACCTGAGGACTTAAATCGTAAAGTTGCCTCGTCAGCATCTCCATCACATATCGTCTCAAGAGCGAACTCGTCTTCACCATTGTTGAGTCGTGAGTCGCCATGCTGTCGAAATCGGAGAGTCCTTTTAATTTTTCACCTAGGTACTCGGTAGCTTTGACCCTGATGTGGATATCTGTGTTCACCAATGCTTTTCCCATAATGTTTCGGCAATGAGGAGAAAATCTCAAATCTAGTTCAGGAAGAGTCAATAGCAGAAATTCAGACGATAGCTTCGAGTTCGGTTGAAACATTTTGTAAATGACAGTAAAGAAGTTCCATCTTGTCAAGACGGAAATACCATTGGCAGACTGTGTTAGCATACCAATAAATTTAAAATATCCGACAACCATCTTTGTAGATAACGACCTCAAGTTGAAAATGTTTCCTGCAGTGTGGCCTTCCATGCCTCGAAACAGAAGAGAAGCTAGTTGGGGAATAATCTTTGTATCATCCATCAAGATCCTCATTCCCACCACAGTTGAGGTTAGCATGTGGAAAAATTGGCAACCGACTTGTACATATCGTTGAGAAAGTCTAGTGCCTTGGTTAACATTGGAAAATCTCATTCTCAGAGGTCTGTAAAAAATCAGCAGCCGCCGAATAAATTTAGTAGATTTTACCAATTCATCTAAGAGTTTCGCAACGAGCAACGGACCCTCTAGTAACTCCTGTACCACGTTCCAATTCCAAAGAGTAAAATCCTTGGTTTGTAGTACTTTGGAGTCAAACACCATTTTTCGGAACTTGATATCATCTACTTCACGACCCAAAGTGCCAACGGTTATATTTTGTGAGAAACTTTTCACGGGCTTGCCGTAATCGATACCAGCTACACCTAGTCTATTTCTAGTTCGATTCATGGAGTAAGCCATTTTGCTCAATTGGAAAGTTTCATCGTAAATTAGAGAATCATAAGAATCCGGAACCCTCTTACCTTCAAAGACGTTGACCTCTAATAAATTCGACGCCAGGTTTATAAATTCGGCCAAAATTAGTCTACTTTTTGATATTAATGATGCCCGTACTTTTTCATCTTTTTTCCGATCTATCAGTGCCCAAATATCCTTAATAAAGTCGCTATGGTACATCATTAGGACTAAAAGTGCAAGGTGTTGGTTAATGAGCATTGATTCCCGAGAAAAACGCATGGATATCTGTTTAAAATGTGATTTGTTATTGTTGTAAGACAATTGCTTAATCCTCAATACATCGAGGAAAATGTCGATTAGATATTGGGCACACATAGGTACTTGAAAAAATGAAAGTAATTCTTTCAAAGGTTTGAAATTGTCCATCGAGAAAAGCATAAACCCGTTATAGTCCTTAAGTGCTTTGGTGATCAAAAGGCATGCGTTTTGCATCTTTTCCACATTCAATGCAGATTTAGTGTTGGAATCGGAAAAACTGGTCAGCAACACCGAGATGTCAAAATCATTCAAAAAATGGACCCTTGTAGCATGCATAGACATTAGATGTAAAATGGTGTCAAGTATGATACAAGCTGTAGGAAAAAAAGAGCATTCCTGGAGGATCCCCTCTAGGACGCGCATGCCATTGCATTCACTCACTACATCAGGGCTCACAAAACAAAGTTCCAGCAATGTTTCCAGTGCCATGTTTCTTAAGGGATCCTCTTGCTTCTCCACGCAACTGATGACGGCCTGTACTATTCCCTTTGTGATTCCAGCACGGTGTTCCAAAAATGTTCTCACCAATCTCAAAGCCTGTTCTCTTTCCATTTGGAAGGAAAAATCCTTTGCAAACGATATTATTATGCAGACATCCACATGAAGTCGTAGGAGCTCTTGTACAAACGCTTCACCATCAATCAAATATCTGCATATGCGATAACCACAAGATACCACAACTCTGTCCTCATTCAAAAGCATCAATTGCACCGTGTACATGAAGGAATCCAATAAAAGGTTGCTTCTGATCTCGGGATGCTGTTTCAACAACGCCACAAGTCCATTGGATTTCTTAAGAACGAAATCTGCGGATGAATTAGCATCCTGTAAACTCTGCATATACCCGCTCACCAGCCAGGTCGCCGTTTCGATATTTTTGGCATTGGGCTCTCCTTCATCACTCTGCGATAAAAGATCCGAGGCGTGCCCATCTGACTCCTCCTCCTTCTCATGCGAACTTTTGAGAGTATAGTTGTCTTCCAAGGGCAAAGGGCTATCCTGTGCCCTCAAAGTCTGCTCCATCGAATGTTCCTTTAAGCTATCATGTGAATTTTGTACGCCTGTTGATGGCATCTCCCTAGACAGCGATTTCGAATGATCTCGAGCCGTATACAGTTCCCTAGATTTCTTGGTATTTTCGAATTGATTCTTCAAATTAAAAAGCTGCTTCTCAATCCCTTTTATCGCCTTGTCTAGTTCACGAATCTGTGTGTTAGCCTTTATACGCATGGAATGCTTCTGCAGATGATCCGTAGAATACGTTCCGGAATAGATCTCGGATCCTGCGGAATCTCGTATATGTTCTGCTTCCTCCTTATTCCTGCGTGTCTCATTTAGATGCTGTTGTAGTTGGTTAATTTCAGCTTTGAGCCCCTGCAGAGCCTTGTTCAAACTTGTTGTGGGTCTCTTACCTTGGAGGGGACTCGCCGGCGAGGGTGGTACGCTATCCAATCTCTTCGTAGATAGAAATGAAGTTGACAGCACGAGCTTCTGACGCTGTTTCTTATTAAAATTACCATTAGAGCCGCTGTCACTATTGAGGAAAGCAAACCCATCAGTGTTTGAAGTGTTGGTGGTGCTTGAACGCGAGCGGCCCCCCTCACCTTTCGGACTTCCATTTAAACTGTTATGCACAATACTCATCCTCTACGTTATAGCCAGTTTGGGCTCGAAACACTCTCGTGGGCCCCTTGCCTCGAGCTTAAATCAAAATTTACTTATTGCCGAAGACCTTGATTTCGATCTGTCCCAGCTTGAATTAGAACATACATCGCTACGTATAGTCACGTGTACATCATACTATGTACAAGAAGATGGCCTTTTGGTAAGATGGAGGCCTCGATGGAGTCTCAGATACTCTATTTCCTACCACTATCAAATAGTTGTTCCAACTGGTTGACTACCTGTTCCGTCTCTGTATCCATAGGTAGCTGTGCAGGTACTATCTCTTGGCCCATGAGTCGCTTAAGCTTGAAACCGAATTCTGGGAAAGAAGATATGTCGGCAATCCAGCAACCGCCAAATACAATCATGGAAAGGCCACCCGTGGCGAGCCCAGTGCCTAAAACCAGTGCGCTAACTGCTTCTCCCTTGTATGAGAACGGTGGAGCTTTGTAGTTTAATTGGAACATGTTGGGAATGTCTGTATGGGTTAGTAAAAAAGATTCTAGGGCTAATTGTACGATAAATAGCACTTACATTTACGCCCCAGCATGCCTCTGTAGGCTAATCTACAAGAAACTAGTGTGAGAGCCGTGGCACCGAAGAATCTCAGCATCTGCTGCTTGCGTCTGTCTTTGTACTCTTGTGAAAAGGCAGATATTTCTTTCTGAGTGAGCTGTAGGACATCCATGATTTTACTCTAACTCCCTTTGCATTCGACATGTAGTGGTTCTAAACTTGAAATTTTGAGCTGGGAAATTAGAAGACTGACCCCATTCACCATATCGCAAGAAAAAAAAAAAAAAGAGCAGTTCATCACATCATGCATCCCCAGCTGGAAGCCAAGAGGTTCAATAGTATGTGTATATGTGGTAGTTACGGATTCGTGCAATTCTTTTACTAACTTTTCAAGGCTGCGTCGATTTTATCCAGGCCCTCGACCAATGTCATCAAAGAGAGTATTACAAGAGGATGTTCGGTCTGTGTGACATAGAGAAAGAGGCTCTTTCGAAATGCTTGCACGAGGCCAGAAAGAGTGGGGAGAAGGAACAGATTGCCATCATGAGAAAGAAACGTAAAGTCATCGAAGACAAGTGGAAAAAGATGGACGAGGAAGAATACGGTGAAGAACTGGTGCTCAAGAAACTGTTAGAAAGACATAAGGACAAGCTGGAAAACCCCCGGAAGCAGTAAATTTGGCTAAATTTGTTGTTTTTTGGTGTTATTTAGATAGGTTATCGTGTAAATATGCTGTGTAGATACGAAATGCGTATACTTTCAATCTTGCCTAGTTCTCAAATATTTCTTTATCACTTTGTCCTTTTGGATGATGTACACTACAGCTCCCCAACCTGAAAGAGCATCGCGATCCACAGCGTTCAGTAGTGATTGACTGATGGTCTCAAACAAATCTTCTGCCTCCAGATTAGGCTCGTACAGAGACTCACACATACCAAACAGCTGGTCAGAAGCAGTACCGCTGACGATGAAATCCTTGGCCTCGTCGATGCATCCAATCATATCGAAGCCTGCGATGAATGGTTTGCCCGTCTTGGAATTGACTCCTGCTACCACAGGCCCCACAAAGTACGGTCCAAACCTTCTCTCATAAAGGGACGAGGATACAAGTTGTGTGAGTGTCTCCGGCTCAATTGGTCTATCTTCTCTTAACTTGTAAAGGTTCGTCTTGTAACGGAACGTTTCGCTAAGTGTTATAACATCTGTGGCCAACCCTGTAAGACCTAGAAAAACATGGCCATATCTGAAGATCTTCTCAAAATTGTTGGCAAGACTAAGGGACTGCATACCAAGACGCAGATCACACGCAATGGCAACGCAATCCTTACCGGCCATGGCGACGCAAACACCGCCATTCATCGTACTGGGATCAGACATTGTAAATTGAAATTATTTTTAAACAGTATCAATACCCTCTATCAACCTAGTAGCACCCTATCACTGCTACCTTCCAACCTTGGATGTGTTTGTAGTCTTAACAAAGGTCTAGTTTGCCACCTTTGACCCTTTGGAATGTCGAGAAGATGTAATTCGTAGAGTGTGATACGTATCACAAGCATATCAAAGAATGGTTACATACAGTCCGGAGCATGCACAGGGGTCGCAGATATAGCTAGCCCTTATCTATCTATTATTATGGAAGATCTTCCGAGGCTAGGTTTAGAACGTGCAAGTACACAGAGCTCTTTTCGCTTAGCTCGTTGAGATACAGATATCTCTTGTTCCAATTGTCCATAGCCTTTTCGAAATTCCTTGTGCGCTGCCACACAGCTACCATGCGTGGTTTGACTTTGTTGTGGTCATCTATACTCTGCTGCAAATACTCTGTGAAGTTCTGGAGCTCTGATATTTTGTCGGCCATGCCAATTTCCTCCGTGGCGCCTTCCTGTTCGCCATACAGGTGGCCTATGGAGAGCAGAGGTTTCCAGTCGGTGAGGCACATCCCATCGAGAGAAGAGGAAGATAATTTTCCTTCAATTACCTGCGGACTCCAACCGTTTTCTTCATTGGAGACTATCTCGAATTGAGCAGCGGGTACTGTCGTCAGACGGGCGGCCCAGAAGTTGACGCAATTGACAAAGTTTTGGGCCTCGTTGACGCTACCTGTTTGAAATTCTAGCACCGTCTTTTCCCTATGCAGTGCGGCTGGGATGGTCACTGTAAAATTGCCCCTATGCTCAGGGTCGACCTCAGAATTCCTGCGGCGATGGTTTATCGGACGTTGGTTGCTGTTGTGGACGACGACATTCTCTTGAACCAACTTAGCCAAGATTTCGTAAAGGGAGCATACGAAAAAGGCGTCGCTGATTTTCTTTAGCCCCTCTAGGTCTTCGGTTGAGTCTTGTGGCCCTACACTTGGAGGATGAGTTCGAAAGACGTACATTCTGCCCTCGGAAACTTTACACCTTACTTTGGTCCAATGGGTATTCCCATCAAAGAAAGCCACTGGCGGCTTGTTTTCGTGCAGCAAGGACTTTGGTTTCGATCGGGTGATCCAACGGAGAATTCCACCGGGTGGCATAAAGTGCTTGGATCTCTGAGGAGTAGATCTATCGTTCGAAGGAGAGGCAAAATTTCGTTCGTTCATCTGGATCCCGGAGTCCATGCACCACAGCGTGTCATTATTGGATATGAATAATGTATCAAAGGACTCCTTGCGGTACAAGGGGAGCAATGGTTTATTGTTGTGGAACCTCCAATTTGAAGTATAGTGCGACTCTCTTTTGAAGGAAGTCGAAGTAGTCGAAAGAACAGATGCTTCGTCGTCGGAAGAACTGCTGTCTGGGTTGAAGCCCAGCTGACTTCTTGAGGAAGCCTTGGAATTCCTCCTCCTCTGTCTTATCCCCCAATCCCTTGAGTCTCTTCCTTTAGTGTCTCTTTTATTTTCTTCTTTGGTCAAAAGTGGTAACGACATGTATTTGAGAGCGTCATAGTAAGTGCACAGCTCCTCATGAATCTCTGTCTCATATTCCTGCAGGTCGAATTCGCACTTGACAGCTTCTATGGAAAGGGCATAAAGCGTATTGTCTACGAATTGCTCCTTGGAAAACTTGAACTGGTTATTCATATTCTCTGTGTTGTGGAGGTCAGAGTTGAGAATCAAGAGGGCGAACAAAACGATGTGACACAGCTTGTAATGGTGTCCCCAGTGTGTTTCGGGGTTAGCAGACACCCAGCCTTTACTGAGTTCTTCCAATATACGGTCGATGGCCTGCGCCTCGGCAATGAAGTATAATCTGGTCACCAGCTTGTAAAGGGAAAGCACAAGGGAGTTCGGCAGTGGTTCAAGCAGTACAATAAATTTCTGCAAAATACTGCTATTTTCCTTTGCGCCCAAAAAATTCGCATATTCCTGGTAGCTGATCTTGTTGTAGATTCCCTGGACAATTTTCACTGCGATATCCTGGGCTTCCAAATCCTCTTCACTGGCTCGACACTCTCTTACCTCTGGCTCTGGTTCTGGCTCTGGTTCTGGTTCTGGCTCTGGTTCTGGCTCTGGCTCTGGCTCTGGCTCTGGCTCTGGCTCTGGCTCTGGCTCTGGCTCTGGCTCTGGCTTTAGCTCTGGTCCTGGCTCTGGCTCTGGCTTTGGCCCTGGCCCTGGCCCTGGCCCTGGCCCTGCTCGTGCGCGCATTTTTGGCCTAGCCCCCACTCTCGGCTCAAACTCTTCCTCCAGCTCCAGTTCTGCCTCCAGCTCCAGCACCAGTTCTGTCTCTGTCTCTGCGCCGGCCCGTGCACCTGCCTCTCCCTCTAATTTTGCCCTAGCCTCAGCTTTCAGCCGGGCCTGTTGGGCATTCACAAGCGCCTCAGCCTCTGCCCTCGTCCTCTCCTGGGCCTCAGCTTCGACTTCCGCTTGGGCTTGAGCCCAAAGCTGCGTCTGCTTCCTAACCTTGGCCCTATACTGCGCTCCCAACGAATCTTCCTGCTCACTGAACTCTTTATCCATCTCTAACTCAGGCGCAGACTGGAACTCTGACGACGGTCTCGACTCTACGTCTTCGTTTTCAACAAGCATATGTATATTTTGCATCTTGGGGGAGATTGTGAGACCAGGATTCTCTGTGTCCACTTGTGAAATGGGCGGAAGTGCGAGCGTACTCTGTGAATCCTCCTGCGGTTCTTGGCGCATACGATCGAAGCTTGTGTTGTAGCGAACAGGCGTTCTGTTCATTCTGGCGAGCCTGGACTTGTTTGTCTGTCGTTGGGCAAAGTGTAATCAATCGTGTGCTGAAATAATCAATAAATGCCAAGACTTTGCAAGTATACGCAAACGTATTGTGTGGGAGGCAATGGAGAGTCGAGTCGGTACCTGTGAGTACTTTGCGAGGAGTTGGGTTCTAGCCGAGAGAATCACAGTGGTGCGGCCACGTTGAGTCCGGCGCGGTACGACTGGAGCGTTTCCAACGCAGCGGAAACGCTAGAACCCCCTCGGACAGTTTGTAAGACAACTTTTGCTAGCTTTTGCCAGCTTCTGCAGGCTTGACGGGTAGACTTGCACATAAGCTCCAAGGTTCCGTCCTATGTGCTTTCGATTTCGCAGATTTCTCTACAGAACCGAGCGGATCGACGCAGGTATTTTTGACAATGCGAGACCCTTCCTGGGTTACCTCACAGGACCTTGGATCAAGAGACGCACTATTTTACCTCTACCGACTGCTTGCTCGAGCATGCACTGATATAACACTAATTTACGAAGCGACTATATGTAGGCTAAGTCTGGCACCGCCCGAGTGCGTTATAAGTCGAAGAATTTACACAGGGGTCAATACGAAACCGTTCGCAAACGCTCAGCCCTGCCAGAAATACCGTATGCAGGCAGCCTGCTTCCCTACCCTTGATAAGCCCTCTGGTAAGCCCTCTGGTAAGCCTTTTGGTAAGCAATTTTTTTCAAATCTCCCCCAGCCACCAAACTAGCTCATAGGCAAACTCTGTCATTTGTCAACGACACACTACAACGGAAAAAAAAAAAAAAAAAATCTACAACGGCACCAATAAATCCATGGTCTTGTTGGGCCGATCACATTTCTTGACTTCAGACACTGGCGGACTAAATCAGGACACAGATGAACACAAGATCGTAGCTAATACTCCGATAGATCCCATTTGCATCGTACAGTAGTTTCATATGAGTAAAATAGCGTAAAAAAAAAGCGACCAAATATTCGTATATAACGATATACACGTGTTGACCGGCGGGACCAAACTTTAAGGGCCTGTTTCCCGTGCAACGCTTGCGCGCTGGCAGCCACGCCACCCAGCCCTTCGGCGTGGGCGGCCCAGGTGAAGATCCACGTATAACTATCCCTCTTGTTGTTATTCACGTCTTCCTCTCATCGCATCTTATTAGACGCGTCGCGCGTCGTTTGCCCAAACAAGACGAAGCAATGCAGAATAAAAAATCGCAAGGTGGAACCAGCGCATCAAGAAGAGCCAACAGTAGGGTTCAAGTCTAAAGCCATGTCGCAGGTCCACCCACTACAGCTACAACACGAACAATTGCACGAACAGGCGTTGCAAGAGACTCAGAACGCAGCGTCCCTCATGTCGACAGCACCTGCAGATCCGTCGTCGCTGCCCCAGTCCCAGATCGACAGTTTGAACCGCCACAGCATGTCAGCGGCGGCGGCGGCCCCTCCGGGGGCCGCCGCTGGCGTTGCTGCTGGTGTTGAGACCCTAGAGACGGGCCCCGGGTCGCTTGGCGAAACCCCCGGCCAAGAGGAGGACGAATTGGCTCTGGCGCCGTTTGTACCCATCGAAAAATTACAGATCAACGGTATCACGCCCTCAGATATCAAGAAACTACGCGAAGCCGGTCTGCACACGGCGGAGGCCGTGGCGTACACACCGCGGAAGCATCTGATGGAGGTAAAAGGTATCTCTGAGGCCAAGGCGGACCGTCTGCTCAACGAGGCCGCACGGCTGGTGCCCATGGGGTTTGTAACGGCGGCTGATTTCCACCTGCGCCGTTCCGAGATGATATGTCTCACCACGGGGTCCAAAAACTTGGATACGCTACTCGGAGGCGGCGTCGAGACTGGGTCGATCACCGAGCTGTTTGGGGAGTTCCGCACAGGTAAGTCTCAGCTGTGCCATACGTTAGCGGTCACGTGCCAGATACCTCTGGACATCGGTGGCGGCGAAGGTAAATGTCTTTACATCGATACAGAGGGTACTTTTAGGCCCGTGCGACTGGTTTCCATTGCGCAGCGGTTTGGGTTGGATCCCGACGATGCCTTGAACAACGTGGCGTACGCTAGGGCCTACAATGCGGACCATCAGATACGGCTTTTGGATGCGGCTGCGCAGATGATGAGCGAATCGAGATTCTCGCTGGTGGTGGTAGATTCCGTCATGGCGTTGTACAGGACGGATTTCTCCGGTAGAGGCGAACTCAGCGCCCGCCAGATGCATCTGGCCAAATTCATGAGGGCACTGCAACGCTTGGCGGACCAGTTCGGAGTGGCTGTAGTGGTCACGAACCAGGTGGTGGCTCAAGTCGACGGCGGGATGTCGTTCAACCCGGACCCGAAGAAACCCATTGGCGGTAATATCATGGCGCATTCTTCCACGACGAGGTTGGGATTCAAGAAGGGCAAAGGCTGTCAGCGTCTGTGTAAAGTGGTGGACTCGCCATGCTTGCCCGAGGCGGATTGTGTGTTTGCTATTTACGAAGACGGGGTCGGCGATCCACGCGAGGAGGACGAGTAGGCGGCGGGCGGTTCCACGGTTTTTTATGTATTAAATATATCGCGAGTACAGCTAGCGGTTTCTGTACCTATATCACAGCCAGGAGAATTATTTTTTTTTCTCCTTCTCTTAACGTACATATTTCTACAAATCCGCTTATACTTCAGTACAGGGGAAGGGGGGGGCTATTCTGAAACTAAAGTTTCGCTAGCGCGTATACAAAAACAATTTGAACATTGCTGGAGCCGTACGAGACGCACCAGCGGGTAGACCCTGTACCCGTTGCATCACAGCTATGCTTACTCCTCGGTTCACGAAACCTACCGCTACCTGGTAACTCTGCCACCAGGGAATGCCGTCTCCCATGGGGACGTGGACGTGCTGGGGGCCGTCACGGGGGAGTATCTAGGTACCGGGTTTACAGGCGGCATCATTGCAGGCGACACGGCTGGAGGAGACACGTGATCAGTCACCCTATCACGACCGGTATTATAATTGTTGTCTGGCCTCTTGAAGGAAGTGGAACGGGGCATCGGCTCCTGCCTAGCTTGACGCATCCCACCCTGCGCCCTGCCTGCCTTAACTTTCTCGGCAGCTTCGATGGCAGCCTGCTCCTCTTTCTCATTTTCAATACGGGACTGGCACTTCTTTGAGGTAAGACTCATAAACATGCCTCTGACAGCTCCGCGTTGGCTCTTCTTATCCTTCTCGAGCGCTTCGATCCTCCTGTTGCACTCTCTCTTCGCCAGCCGGACCCTTTGTCCCAAGATTTGTAGATCCTCATACTTGTACTTCAAATCCTTCTCGTCGGTCATGGACTCAAGCAGACGGTGCTTATAAGACTTTTCTATGCGTGTAATCCCATCATTAATGAAACCCAGCAAATCGTCAAACAGCCGATAAACTTTTGCCAAATCGTTGATCTTCAATTCTGTTTCGGATGCTCTCTCTTCAAAATTCTCACATCGAAATGCTGCAATGGTATAAAGTAACATCAACGATTGCGTAAGCGTGAGATTTTCAAATATGACAAAATCCTCCTTTCCATCAGGCATGCTAGGTAACGGCGACAAGGGTGGTTGCGACAAGGGGTTTAAGACATCTTAAGGGAAGGGGAGACCTTGAAGGGACGAGTCTCTTCTTATAGATGTACTCAACGCCTGTTGACCTCCTACACCCATAGATTAAAAGATTAAAAGTAACTTTTGAAAAAAAAAAAAAAACAAAACAAAAGAGAACAGTAGCAAACAAACGACCGTCGCTCTCCTTGAGGGCCCCTAACAGGCCGCGACCCCGGCAACTAGAAATCGTTTGCGTTGCAGCCAGGCACAATATATTTGCGGTCCTTCACGAAAATGGTTGTCGTAGTTTTTCAGTTGTGTGTTATGTCTTCTTCTATTTCTGTCCCCTCCAGTCTGTTGTCAGTAGTAGCTGCCTGCACCGAACAATTTCTAATTAATATTATCTAATTAATGGCACTTGCATAGTTTAATTTATCAATCAATGATAGGTAGCTGGGCCTCATGAAAAAAAATATTCATGAGGCTGCGACGTCGAAACGGCTGCGGACAAGCTAAATTATGCTTCCAATCGGAGTTGAACCGATGATCTCCACATTACTAGTGTGGCGCCTTACCAACTTGGCCATAGAAGCTATTAAATTTAGCTGAATGTTCCAGGCATTTCAACTTACAGAGATGGTATACTAGCTTGGCTTTTCACCGGTTTTCCTGTCGCACCTTAAGAGAAAACTCTCCATTATAGGGCGTTGAACTTTTGAAGTTGACCAAGGCGTAGCTGCGCAAATGGATTTTTTGGAGTACCATGCGATTACTGCGCTGGAAGACCGTACAGACACTTCTGAGAAGCTACCAGAGCCGTCCTCGACGCTCAATTTATCCTCTTTCGCAACAAGTAGTAATGCAGAGGATAATGCGTTCAGACTGCCTGACTTCATAGGCGGTGTCGCCAGGGAAAAGGATGAAGAAAATCGCAATCTCTACGAAAAGATGGCCGAATACGCTGAGCTGTCCATGAAGAAACTCAAGATCGACGATGCGAGAGTTCCCACCATTCCAATTCGCGAGCAACTCGTCCCTCAGTTTACGGAACCTACTAGAGCTAAACTGGCCAGTTCCGAAGGTACCGCTCCTAAGAGGAGACCAACAGATGCTGCAGACGTCGTGCTGTCCAAAAAGCTATCCAAGGTCTTGAACGATTACTCTCTGAGCAACTATCAATCTCGATCGCTGCTGCGGAAATCGCTGCTCTCCTTGGAGAGGAATAGGAACAAGTTAGGCATCGACGAGAAGCGATTGATTAATCCAGGGTATTTGGGAACTTTGGAGAGAAAGTCGCTAAGGAGCGATTTGGAGAACGTGTTGCTGAAGGACCACCTGATTGTATTAGAAGAGTTTAGACCCATTGTTAGACGAATCCACCGCTTCTCCAATCCAGTGAACAACATCAAAAATACGGGCCAAGAGTTGTTCAAAGAGACTGGAGGTGACCACTCCAGGGAGGATAACTCCGTGGCAGATGAAGTAAATCGCTTGCGCTCTGAGGTGAGATCACAGGAGTTAAAAAAACGACTTCTCATTGCGTTGAAGGAACAGTTCACTTTGGATCAGCTCGAAGATGACACGATCGCCAATGGGCCTGTGGACCTCCAGTTCTTCAATGTCGTGGATAGGGCGCTGCAAATTAAGGAACGCGCCACATATTTGCTAGCGCTACCTTCGTCAAGGGCGGGCGATTCTCTCATAAAGCAGATAAATCATGCTTTAGCGTTTGTCAATAAGAAAGTTTTCCATCACTTGGTGGCATTTTTGCACAACTACGAATCGAACTCGCAGCTTTTGGGGGAGAGATCTTTTGATCAGGACGACATCAATCTCCTATTATTCCAAAAAAGTCTGATGTATCTTTCTAATGACTTAGAGCATTTCAATGAGTTTTTGAAAAGAGTTACCTCCATCAGGTCTAAGGGAGTATTGGACGAATTTTTGTCGCAGTTCGATTTCAATCCAAAGGATTCTAAACCTATCGTGCTGTCTGCTCAAGATCCGCTTCGCTACATCGGCGATGTTCTCGCGAATATTCATAGTTCCATTGCGAATGAGGCAGATTTTGTGAGATCTTTGTTCAAGTTTCAGCTGGATGACAGCACTCTTAAGCTGCCGCAGTACAACAGAGAATTCTTACAAGGACTGGATGAAAAACTCTTGAATGAGACTGTACAATCATTGGCGAATTCGTGCCGTATCAGGATCGAACAAATAATCAATTTTGAAGAAGATCCAGTGGCAAATTTGGAGATAACGAGGCTGCTCAGCCTGTATCAGTTGATGTTTGAAAGAAAGGGTATCAGAAAGAACAGTGCCCTGATCACCAACTTGCACAATTTAGAATGCTCCGCTAGGGATAAAATCCCCGAATTTTACGTCAAGGCTATTAAAGATGTCGCATCTTCACCAGTGGAACCAAGCAACGACTTATTGCCACCCAATTGGCTTTTTGAATATATCAATAAAATTGTGGAATTGTTTGAAGTATATCAACAGGCCGATTTAGATGATACCTACAAGTTGATAGACTTGTCGTTTTTACAAAAAGTGATAGAGGCCCCTATAGAGAACACCTTATTGAAAAGGATACAATACGCCTTCCCATTAGCCAAAAAGAATGAGGATAGTAAATCGTGCGCGCTCTTGATGCAAATCAATTGTTTTGATCTCATCAAAACCAGATTTCAACCATTCTCAACGACCATTTTTGCCCTGGATGATCAAGTGGCCACAATTTTCCAAAAGATTGAAAATAAGCTGAACTTACTTGTCAAGCAGATGCTAGAGCTACAACAAAAGCTATTGTTTGAAAACACAGGATTGCATTTGTATTTTAATTTGTTCAATATGATATTTCCTGTTAGTTCGGTCCAAGATGAGCTCGATTACGACATGTACTTGTCCCTATGTGAGAATACACTAATGGATCTTTCCAGCATTGAGAGCAACGTCCATGAGAAGTTAAATGCATATATTCCACAAGCGTTGACTGACGTTCAAGAAAATATGCTCTTCAAACTTGCATCGCCAACTATTGCTGGCCACATCTGTGACACCTGTTTCGCTACTTTGTCGCTCTTCTACGTGACGTTTAGAAAAGTATTAATGCATCTATATCCAGACCAGAAGGATAACATTGCCAATATCTTGAACTTTTCTGAGCAGGAGTTCAACACTTTGATTGGTATAGACCAAGAAGAATCGGAATCAGTGAATAAATAAATAACAATTGTAACATTATCGATTACCTATATCGATTATTTAACTTCTTCCTCATTTCGAAGGGCGTGGTCGGGTATTTTACCTCGGCCATAACCATTGACTTCGTAATAATCCATGGGATAATACTCCGAGTTAAACGCCACGTCCCTCTGAAGCATTACATTGGCTTCATATGGAGTTAAAAGAGGCTTATTAAATGCATACCCCCAGTCAATCGATAACCTCGGGCATGCTACCTGCACAAACACATCGACGTTATCAAACATGGAAAGCTTTTGAGGAAAAATTTCACTAAGGATAATCTTTACCACTGTTTTGCCGGCAGCTGAAAGACACTTTTCCAGATTTTGCACAGTTGCCAAGTTACCTTGTCTACCCAATGCACCCAATATCAATCCGAACGTCTTCCCCCCACGAGCGGTTTCAATGGCATCAGCCCTTAATTTTACTAATTCCTTCTGTTCGTAATACTCACGAGTAAACTTGCGGCTGTAAGGATCGTACCTATAAGCTGGTATATCAGGGTTGTGAATCATGGCAGATTCTAAGTGGAACCTACCATCGCCGATGTAAACCATTGCGTCAATTTGATCCTTGCTTAGTCTCTGGGACGTACATCCTAAAACTTCACCTTTTGAAAGGGGCCTTATCTGCGGTGGAATTAAATATAGCATGTGCTCTTCGTCATTAAGTAATGCGTCTTTAAGACTGTGAATCGTAGGATTGAACTGAATTGTACCGAAAGCGGCTAGGCGAGAGCCCCTGGGGAAGTTCTTCTGGAGCGTCTTGATGATATGTCGTTCCTCAATATCTATAGTGACAAAAATGTACAGGACTTTGATTTTAGTAACATCGATGGGCACCAAACATGAGTGTGCGTAATGTACTATGAAATCACATTCCAAGGCTCTAGCTGTATAATCATCGATACAGCATGCACCATAGGAAACGTCACCCATAACCACCGTTTGAACGCCACAAAATTGTTCCAAAATATCGCTAATTATCAGGGAATAAATTAGGAGACCTTCGGGCATTTGCAATGCCACACGTTTTGCATTATGCTTTTTGATATTCCAAACGGTTTTTTGAATTTCAAAATTATAATTAGAGGGAAGCAACTTCATAGCTTCGCTGAGGTCCTTGTCATTCATAATTTCTTCTGGTATATGATTGATCGCACGACCAGCCCTAACCCTTGGTCGAGGCTCATGAGTAACTGCAGAGACATCTGTAGTCACCACGGACTCTCTGTCATCAACAATTTTTCTAGCGCCCACAAACCTTCTCCTGGGCACTGAAGATTTTTCACTCATCATGAGAGATGGGAATCGCCTGTTGCTGATACTCTTTATTCTCGATATGCCTTTTCATTTAAAATTTTGATTTAGAAAGTGAAATTTTTCAACTCAGGCTCATCGGCCTAGATTTGATGAAAATTGAATACAATGCAACGCAGAGACAGATGAAACGTAAGCACGCCTCGAATGATAACCCCTCGGTTCAGCATCTGCCAAGACGATGAGTTCGTTCACATAAATGTTAACGTTTCAAGTTTACGGTTCAATGCGGCAGCCTTAGAGATGGTGATCGAAGAAAACGTCTTTGTATTCCATCTATCACCGTACTACTTAAGGTTGAGATTCCCACATAACTTAGTAGATGACGAAAGAGCTACCGCCAGATATCAATCTAAGGAGGAGTCGATTGAGATTAAGCTCCCCAAGGAGGAAAGAGGACTGGTCTTTGAAGATTTAGATGTGCCTACAAAATTGCTCGCCAGACAGGGTGATTTATTGGGAGCGGCCGCATTGGAAACCAATACGAAAGAAGTTCCAAAGGGTCCACTAATCCAAGAGGTAGGAAATGATGAAATGAATGGTGCTTCAAGTTTAGCGTCCTTAGAGAGGCAAGGCGAGGCCTTTAACTGGGAGATTGAACAGAAGCCGATTGGCTCTATTACCGATGGGTTGTTGAAAACAAAATACGGATTTGACAATTTGTACGACAATGCTATATTTATATCCATTTCCAATGGTAACGACATTAATGAATTGGATGATCCAGAGCATACTACTGCCAACGACCGTGTTAAAGAGAGGCTACTCAAAGAGAATCTAAAGTTTGACGCAGAATATTATGTTTCAGAATACATGGTATCCAAATATGGATCTCCTGAGGAGCTAGAAATAAATGGTATAAACGAGGTACTTGAGTATACTCCTCCGGTGGTAAAACAGTATTTGAAATGGTATAAATCTACTCAAGACAAAGATGCCATCATGCCCCTAGAGTTTTCCAAACAGGAACAAACTCAAATGCAAGACCACATCCCTCACAAGGAATACCTGGTGCACGACGCGAAGGGGCTATACATCACAGTTTTGAGTCTTTTATTCGGGTACATCTTTGAGCAACTCGAATGCAGCGGAACGCACAACACAGAAAGTGCATGGACCATTGGCCGGTTGGCCCCGCAGATATCATTTCTGGACCAGCAGCTGCTGCTGGAGGACGACGTGGGTGCCGTGTCTATCATCAAAGCCGCCGTCATAACGGGCACGAGACGCTCTCTGAGCTACCAGCTGCACAGAAACTTCGAGTTAAGCCAAAGGGCTTGGACCTTTGTATACTACGTGCTGCGTGCCGGTAAAAGGATGGTCGCTAGATGTCTCTTGGACATCCAGGAAGTCTTCCGGTTCCATGACGTCTACTACGTCTACAACAAAATCCTATTGGATGACCTGTGCTCTTGGTTTCTCTCACAGGGCAACGAACATGTAATCCGGAGCCTCGCCGTCGAATTGAAGAAGGAGACCGATGCGATGTCCAAAGATCAGATACAGTTCGATTGCATGTCAGGGGTCGATGCGGAAACGGGCGAGCCCTCTTGGGAAAACATGACTTTGAAAGAGATGGAAATCATAGCAGAAGAGCAATATAGGGAGAATTCGACCGCTGTGTAGAGAGATTAGCTACTGTTTAATAATTTAGCCACGGAGTTGACCTCTCTGCTATCACGCACGGGACTCTCGTTTCTACTGCTGCTCTCGCTGCAGGTCTTTTCGTCGTAGTCGCGGTGACCTTGCGTTGTGCGCGGCGACCTACCTGGCGGCGAATGCGGTTGTGCCGTCGCTGATGGCCTACTAGGCGGTGAATGCTGCTGCTGTGCCTGCGGCCGCGGTTGGTGTTGCTGTTGGTGTTGCTGCTTTGATGACTCCAAAATATTCAGATCAATGACGCCAAACGAGGACGCAGATTTGGTGCGTCTATGCTTCTTAGCGACCATCCCCATTTTTTTCCAGCCCCCCCCCTTGTTGCTCTGAACTGGCTTCTGCCCACACCGTTCACCTTTGCTGACGCTCAACGTGGACGTTCCGCCCGTGGCCACCGCAGGTGAGGAGTAATTGCCGCCAGCCACCGAGAAATTCCGCTGGTGTGTGCCCATCTTGCTCACGCCACCTTCGGCATCGTTGTTGCTGCTGTGACTGCTGTGACTGTGGTGACTGTGGTGGCTGTTGTCGTTACTGCTGTCGTAGTCGTTATCATACTCATCGCTTTTCCTATGGGGCGTCACGTGTGTGCTAGACGGTATGCCTGGGCCATCCCCTTCCTCTTTCAAGGCAACCGAATCGTTGAGTGCCGCTACAGCAGTGGCACCGATTCTAGCAGGCGAATAGGCCATGTTTAGCGGGAAACTCATCGGCTTCGGGGGTAAATTACTCCCCACCGGTGGAAATTTATAACTCGGTGGTGGTCGACTGATGGCGTCGCGTTTCGACACAATTTGTTGTCCCTGTTGCAGCCCCTGCAGCCCCTGCTGCTGTTGCTGCTGTTGCTGCTGTTGCTGCTGCTGCTGCTGCTGCTGCTGCTGCTGCTGTTGTTGTTGCAATTGCCGCAGCTGCGGTGGTGGTTGCTGTAATTGCTGCAGTAGCGATATCGAAGGGGTCTCGCTGGTAAAAAGTGAAGCAATATGCTTTGCCGGAACCCCCAATTCGCTAGCTAGCTTGAACAACTCTATCGATCTAGTGATGTTTTCCAACCGGTAAAACTGCTGCTTGGTCCTCTCCTGTTCCATTTTGAAATCGAGGGCCTTCACAATGGCATCGTCACTCAGCTTCTGCGTGTTCACTTTGGTTCCAAAAACAAGCTCTAAAAGGGAGCTGCTGCTATAACTCTCAAAATTTCCATTGTTTGTCATCCCCAGCGTCTTCATCGAACAAATGCAAAGAGCAGCTCGATCTTCCCAAAGAATGAAGGCTAGGCAAAGAGCGTTTATTTTTCCAAGAAGAGTTTCTTAATCTACAGCTGCATTCATGAAGGGAGATTAACACTATAATAAAAATAAAACGTTTATACAAAGCCCTCCCTTTCTCTCTACTTTCCTCCTATATTCGATGGTTACGGTGGCAGGGCCGATTTATACCTTCTTGAAAAGTATACTATATTATGTACCGGAGATCACCAGAAACCGACACTACCCTATCCGGAGGAAGTAGAACCGCTTGGCAAAAATTCTCGAGCATTTTCCTGATCAGAACAAAAAGAAATGAATATACTCCGAGCGCAAGGGGCACAGAAACTGCCGCAGGGGCGTAGAAAAAGCTTCGCGAATTCATGCCTGTCCCTGCTTGCTGTTTGACGCATGCGATATATTACTAGATTAGTACCAGTCTGCATGCGGTAAAGTGAGCGAGAAAAAAGCGCGCGGAGTGCTGTGTTACCATAAAAGGAAATTAGGGGCCGCAGGCGAATAGCACTTCGTTCCTTCTCCTTCCAGCCCAAGCATCGTAAGGGCAACAACCGGGCTGGGACTGCTAGTACCAACAAACATTACCGATGGGTAATTCGCGTATGTCTGTAGCGTCTCAGGTCCATTGATGACAGGCAAAGCAACGACCGATAGTGCAATCTGTTGATTTTTCTTTCGGTATGAGTCTTCCATCCACAACAGCACTGTAAAAAATTTGGCACCGTAAATAATCAGGAGGGGACACGTTCGTGCAACCAACCGACATACGTGAGGGTTTATTATTTACTTCACCCCTGAGCTCTTCGTTGTTGCTTCGATACATCAAGGCGGCGCTACGAAAGCAACCCCAATTTTGAGTAAAGGGCCGGCAATGGGCGTTAGCCTCGAGAAAACTTGGTATTGGCATGTAATTGGTTTATTATTTCCCTAGTAATTCTGTGCAATTGCCCGCAGATCGGAAGAATGACGTATGAAGCGATTAGCTCCATTGGGATAGATAGTCATTGTGGGGGGGGGGATCGGGGTGGGGTACTATATCTATACTGAAAGGGACATCCGGCTTGTTAAAGCTCTTTCTCTATCGGAGAGAGCCGGCCGACGCAGTAGTGTACCACGTCCGGTTCAACGACGGTATGTACTTCGACAAAATAAGTCACGTGCGAAGATCCTAGACAGCTATACCAAAAGAAACACATTTCTATTCTATTGAATAGTTGTGATGGAGAGCGGTGGAGTCCCCGGTATTTGCTTCGGAACACTTGAATATCCAACTCAGGGCAGCGGCCGGTACGGAAACCCTGTTGGAGAATCTATTAAAAGGTCCATACGCTGATATATATGCTGAACTACACAGTTTCCTCCTCGAAGACGACCTGGATGGGTTTCTCCATGAAGGAGGCGTGACCCATGACGGTGACGGAGGAGGCGCCCACGAGCCACAGGATGGTGGTGAAGGGAGATGCCAAAAAGCCAAGGGGCAGCGTAACACAAAGCAGCACCGTGTACAGCTGTGTGGCCTTCAGCGTGCCGAAAGGTGTCACCCAGTCTTCGCCCCTAAGCCTGCTGATGCCTGCGACACCAGCGACGACGAGTGCTATCACGAACAGGAGCAGGAGGTTGGTCAAGAGGCTGTACACGCTGAGGGCTCCGACGATGAGGGCATAGTTGGACTGGTAGTACTTGATGTTGTAGGAGACCCTAGATTGCAACTCTGCGAAATTTTGCGGTTTGGAAAAGTTCTTGACGTTGAAGAACTCCTGCGGTGGGCGCACGGAGGAGAGTTTGCTCTGCACGTTTTGGATCTCGCTCTTGAGGCGTTCCACAGAGAGGTTCTCGGTGAGATTGGAGAATTGCTGGGAGGAAAAGTTAGTACGGTGGATCAAAGGAGGGCGGTAGGGTGTGGGGCGTCCGTCACTACACATACACTTAGAGCGCCTATCTGGTTCATGGTTGGTTTTGCTGGTTGGGTCTTCTGATTCAACTGTGTGATGAGGAAGTGTTTGTTGTCAACAGCGCGCAAGGCTAACGCGAAATAGGCGGAGCAGCGCATTTTGTACGTACACATGGTCACAAAGACCGCTACAATTTCAAATCCTGCTTCACGAGCGCCTTGCAGATGGGGTGATAGGTGTCTTTGAATTTGGCAAACGTTTCCAACGCCAGCGGTCTGTCCACTCTGTTTAGGAGCCGGTAACCTGGCCTCACGAACTTCATGCGCCCCACAGTGCCCAACCACTGTGCCAGACGCCCGTAAGCCTCCTGCATTCTTGCCTCAACCTGTAGCCTAAATTTCCTAAACACAATTTCTGCATTCTGCGGAGCGACTACCCTTTCGTGATAGACATCCAGCAGCCGTCTAGCGGCATCCGTATGCTTGGTCCAGTCCAGCCGCTTGGCCTGCACCAAAGTGTCCAAGAACAACACCAGTTGCGTAGTGCTCACGTTTGCAAGATCCTCGGATGAGAACCCATCGTACTGCCCCTCGTGCGCCGCATCGAACCACCGCTCTGCCACCGCGTACACGTCGTCTGCCAACGAAGTGTCGAACTGCGGCTTTGGAGGCAATCCCGGCCTGTACAGCCACGTCTCCCAGTCCACGCCATCGAGTGCCCCTCTCTTGTCCCGGTAAAACTCGAACAAAGTGTCCAGGAACTGGAACGTGTCCAGCGACTGCCTGGCAAACTTGGTAAAATAGTGTCTCACAAACGGGTCGAACTGCTGCTTGCCGCCTACCACCTGTTCCAGGTGGAACAAAAGGTTGAATCCCTTCTCGTATGGCACGGACGAGAACGCCTCATCTGGATCACCGGCTTGACCCAAGTCCTGCAGCAGCTTCGAAAACCTGTCCGGGTCGGTCATGGCGGCAATCGATTCCGAGAGATCGTTCCACCCGATCAGGGCGCTCAGGTGACGTGCTGGTTCCCCATGCACCGCACCCGTGATGCGCCGCTCCAGATACACCGTCCAACCCTCGTTGAGCCAGAAGTGGTTCCACGAGCAATTGGTAACCAGGTTGCCAGACCATGAATGCGCCAGCTCGTGTGCGATGACGTCGATGTTCGACTTGTCGTGTGCGATAAGCGTCGGAGTCGCGAACGTCATGTTGGGCGACTCCATGCCTCCGTAGGGGTACGAATCGACGTTGATCAAGATATCGTAGGTGCCCCACTCATAGGGGAACACTATCTGCTCTGCAGCCTGTATGAATTTTTCCACGTCACCTTGGAATTCCCATTGCGCATCCGCTAGCCGGAAGGGCTCTGTGTACACGGCAGAACGAGGCCCTATGGGCGCGGACTGTAGGTCACCTGATGCTATGCCCACCAGGTACGAGGGAATCGGTACCGGCTGTTCAAAGCAGTACGTCTTCTCCGCGGTTTCTGGCTCCGCGGATGCTGGCTCCGCGGCTACTTTTCTTCCGGAGAACACGACTGGAAGCGGCGAGGTGATCTGCGCGGAAAACGTCGACTTAACCGACGGCGTGTCGAAACAGGGAAACAGCGATCTCGCGTGGATCGCCTCGAGCTGAGAAAACACGTAAGGCTGGCCCGAGGTCTGCTTGCCGCTGAGCCACTGCAGCGCCGTGCAGCGCGAGGTCGTGGAGAAGTGGATCTGCAGCGCATCCGCTGTGCCGTTTCCGGAATATTCTAGAACCAGCTGCGACCCTAGCGGCTCCCTGCGGGGTTTGAGCTCAAAGTTGCATGACCGACCGTTGAGTTCCACGGAATGGATGTCGAGATGGGAAGTGTCCAGGCAGATCTCTCGCATCTGAGGGTCCCTGCTGTGCAGTGCAAAGAGAACAGTGCCCTTGATTTGTCTCTTGTCAAAGGAGAGGTGGAGGTCCAGGGTGGTGTGATTCACTTGGACCGCGTGGTAGTTGGAAAGCGTGGACGGGTCTGTATCCGGGCTTTGGGAGGGTCTCCTGGACTCTAGCAAGGGCGGCAATGCCATGGCGTGAAATTGGCGGCTTTTTTTGTTGAGAACTAGGCGCTGAAGGGCTCGCAGCATGCTAACGTAACGTAAAGTAGTAGCGTGGCTGCGTAAAGGGGCGAATGAAGATGAAAACGAGTACTATTTTTCACCAGCCCGTGGCACGTGATACGGCGGAGAAAACCAGGTTCGTAAGAATAGTCGGGTAACATCCGGATACAGTGGCGGCTAGCTGGGCCTTGAACAGCACACTGCTGAGTGTCTCGATGGTACGGCATAGCTGTAGCACTATAGCCAGCAACACACAGCTGGCGAAACAGCTTGCGATACAGAGCGGCCAGCACACGTGCGGCGGCAGCGATTGCAGCTTGTTGACCCAAGTTTCGTCTCCGCGGCTATTTCTTCGGCGTAGACGCCATTCTAATCGGCGCATGCAAAGGTTGTTTAGCGCTGTGCTGCTTCCTTTTCTGTCCCGCTTACATACGTATATGTGCATATATATATAGTGTCAATTGCGTTCTGCTACCGGCTGGGCGGCAATAATGAGAATTAACCAGCCATGCTCTCCGCACTCCCCTTAAATAAATCGCAGGCCTATAAATAGGGAAATGATTTGTTGTTTCCCGTGTTTTTGTTGGTCGTCTCTTTACTTCCCGACTCTTTTCGCGGGCCAGCTTTTTTTTCGTTCGATTGCTGGCTAGTTTCCTGTTTAGGTACCTGGCTTGCCGAGGAGCAGCAGCCGTTTCGGGAAACAACGTTTTGTGTCGTTTTATACGTATTGTTGAAGGGTAACCCCTGTTATCCGTCGGAGAGGGGAGCAGGTGAAGTGGGTTGACACATTATATTGGTATAGCTACACAGTGGTCGTCTCTTACTACGACAGCGTGTGAGTTTCAAAACCTCACACGCACGCTCACATACTTTCCAAACAAGACGAGACAGTAAGACTCATAGGGGAGGTTTTTTTTTGAGGATCCAACGATTGGGCCCCCCCGTATCGCTAAGATGTCTAAGGAAAATGCCATGACGTCGAATCTCTCGGATGTACTCTCACAACAGCAGTCCAATCTGCAACAACTACACAACCTGCATATCAAGGGCAATTCGACAGAGGAGGCTCTACCGCAGAACTCGCGGGAGCCACAGGTCCAGCGGCGGGAACTGTGGGATTCTCAGTGTCGACGGGACTCTCGGGAGCGACCGGATTCACAGTGTCGACGGGACTCTCGGGAGCGGCCGGATTCACAGTGTCGACGGGACTCTCGGGAGCGACCAGATTCACAGGGTCAACGGTATTCGCAGGATCTACGGGACTCACAGGACCTACAGGACTCGCAGCGTCAACGGTATTCACAGGATGGACGGGACTCACAGGATCGACCAGACTCACAGGATCGACGCCACTCGCAGGATCGACGGGACTCGCAGGATCGGCGCCACTCGCAGGATCGGCGCCACTCGCAGGATCGACGGTTTTCACAGGACCGACGGGACTCGCAGGATCGACGGTTTTCACAGGATCGGCGCGACTCGCAGGATCGACGGTATTCACAGGATCGGCGCGACTCGCAGGATCGACGGTATTCACAGGATCGACGCGACTCGCGGGATCGACGCGACTCGCAGCAAGCAGAACCGCCCGAGTTGCCGCCGGGAACCCCACTTCAGCAGGTGCAAACGGCCTTGAGCAACAATAACAGCAACACCAGTTTCAGCGGCGGCGGTGGGAGTGGGAACTCTGTCAACGGAACCGCCGCGATCAGCCCACCGCGTCGCATCGGTTCGCAGCCGGACCCTAGGAATCCATTGGTGGTCCTCATGCCTGCCTCGGCGCAACCGACTGAGGTGCTGGCTAGCCGATTCTCTGCTTGGAGAAATGTCATTAAGTCGATCGTCACGTATTTAACTGAGACGGCGTCTATTCAGGACGAAATCGTTAGGCAACAGCTCCGGTTAAACCATGCGGTACAGTTCCCCTTCTTTGCCCTTGATAACCAGCAGCCGACCTCTCTGGAGGAAAAATCTGTGCAGAGTTTCTTCGTGCCCCCCGGATCAGGATCCATACAGGAACTGCCCACGGTTCTAAGCAATTACCACTGTACATTAGCATCACACGCTTCCCGTGTCTCCAAAGAATTGACCAACGACGTGATCCCCCGTCTCGAAGACTTGAGAAGGGACTTGCTGGTCAAGATCAAAGAGATCAAGTCGTTACAGTCGGATTTCAAGAACTCGTGTTTCAAAGAGTTGCAACAGACGAAAACCGACATGAAGCATTACGTGGAGGCCATCGAGGAGGCGCACCACGGTTACCCGAGGCAGGACCCTTATTTAACCAAGATAGCGTTGGACAGGCAGATTAGAAAGCAGTTGTCGGAGGAAAATTTTGTCCATGAGGCGTTTGACAATTTGGAGTCTTCGGGTGCCGA